>LJJS01000605.1:0-49972 GCA_001447215.1 Diaporthe aspalathi
GGGTGGCCAAATGGGGGGGGTGGCCAAAAGTGGGTACTGCGACTTATCTGCCCTTCGGGTTCACGCCTAGGAACGACCTCCAGTTAGTCCCGCCAACGCAGCCCCATGACTGTGCCAGCGCGGGATCACCCTGTCCATCGTAAACCTCTACGGCTGGCCAGGGACAGAGATCCAGAAACCGGACGCTCTCGCTCGCGTTGACTGGCAGCGAGGCCGACGCGTTTACAGGGTAAGGACTCGCGGCGTGCAGAGTATCAGGTGCTGTTCCGTTCTCCACCCATGCGCGCAACTGATCCAGCGCCTTTGTCGGAAGCACGCCTGTGCCGCCCCTGCAGTGACTGACTCCAGGAGGGTAGAATTGTCTGTAGAAGTCTGCTGCTTCCGGGTCCAGCGCAAGAACCTTTTGATAGTAGAACATGCTGCCTTGAGGGGGGATGATGAGATCCGCCAGCCCGTGCCATGTGATAATCTTGCCGCCCCGGCGCTTGAACCCACCCAGGTCCGGACTTCCTGTGCCGACTATGGAGTCATACTCAAGTCGACTTTGATGGGTGAGATCTGCGATAACATCAACATGTGCTCGTGGCATTAGAAAGTAGCACATTGTTTCATCGTATCGAGAACTCACCTGCGAGGTCTGCATAGGACACATTGGCAGTATTGAAACCCACGTCCTTGGCAAGAAAATTGCGGACCCAGGAATCGGAAATTCCAAAGGGTTGAGGAGTTTCATTGCCAGCAATGTTTGGGGCCGCCCTGGAAAAATTGGCCCCCTTGATCAGGCCGTACCAGGAGACTTGGCCCTCGGGGGTGCGAGGGCCCTGCCAGATCATGTCGACGACCGTCGCGGCTTTCTGGCTGAACGTCCTCGTGGCGCCGTCCGCACCACACACGTAGGTCTCCCCAACCAGGCTCTGCGCCTCGAAGGCACAAAGGGCGGGCGCCGAGATGATTCCGTCGATGAGGCCGTCGAGGCCGTCGCAGGCCTTTATGACGGCTGCCGCCGCGAACTCGAACTCGCAGGGCGGCGGCGCGTACGCCTCGTTGTTCTCGACAGTGAACGGCCACTGCTGGGCAAGGAGGAAGTCGTTCCACTGGATTGCAGGTGCGTTGGCGAGGATGCCGTCGTAGTCTTCCGGGTAGTGCTGCGCCAGACTGAGGCCTTGTCTTCCACCTGTGCTGCATCCGACCCAGTACGACCGCTCCACCGGCCTTGCATAGAAGCTTTCACTCAGAGCCTTGCCGATGACCGTCATGTCGTGTACCGAGAGCCGTGCAAAATTGAGGAGCAGATACTGGTTGACGTTCCCGGGAGAAGCGAGTGCCCACGACGAGGCATCGTCCGAGGGCGCGCTGTCGGAATGCCCTGCGTCCGTGGCGCCAACGGAATAGCCCAGCGAAGCTTGACTTGAGCCCTCGTCGATTTTTCCCGCTCTATAACCGCCGCCACCGATGCCTAGGAAGATGCCGTTCCATCCGGTCAATGGCAGGGCATAGAAATTGTTGACCAAGTCTCCGGTGCCGGGGTGCGTGATGCCGATGGTGACATTACAAACGTTGTTGCCCGCAATCCCTTGCCAGTCTTGGACAACTCCGGCAGTAATGTAGGCGACCTCTGCCCCAAAGACGACGGGGCTGGCTATGGAGTCGCTGTTGCACTTCAGAGATGCATCGGTGACAGCTTCAACCGGCGAGGAAAAGACCCGAGTCAGGAACAGCCCAAATATAGGCACTACGGCCAGACCAAACATTACCATGGCTCTGAGATCTGAGGCACCTGGCGGCAATGCTTCTTGACTCAGCGTACTGCCTGGTACTTCCACGAGATGTTTCGGGGGTGTGACTGCGGCGGAATCTTGCATGTTCCCAGATTCCCACCGGGCCTCCTAAGCCAGGACGACGGCGCGTATATCTACCCCGATGCTCTCTGTGCTTTCGTCGTTCCCAGCAGCTCGACTCGTAAATGTTCGGATAAAGCCCTTCGGAAGTGGGAAGCCAAGAGATTTTCACCGCCGGTCACCCCTATCGTATGCCGGTCTGTCGTGCCGTTATTTCGCGCGTTCGACCCCAGATTAGTAAGGGCAAATTTCCCCCGCGTTTGGCTGTCGCATTGGCGTCGATATCCCCACGATAATCAGGATTTACCCCGGACTTTTTTGCACAGGGAGAGTGGATTCGGAACATGCAGACCCTCCGCGGGAGATAGCTTCGGCCCGGCTGATAACATTCAACATGCCCGCAAGAAGGGCAACTCTCTGGCCGCCCCAAGCCAGGATAGCTAATGTTCAAGCATGTCAGGGAGATGAGGATAAATGTCCAGGACTCTGGAAAGAGAATGAAATGCGCTTTGAGTGAGCTATAATTGGAATACTTGTAACACAGGCTGCGCTGGTGCTGTGGTGATTGACCACGTCTGCCGCGACGCGTAAAGCAGCCTCTGACGTCCGGAACGGCTAGGTCCTCGGCCAGTGTGCAAATTGACTCCAGATGCCAGACTCTAGATTTTGTCGACGACACCCCACAAGAAACGGAGGCAATGTAACTATACGACCCGAATATTCTGTTCAAACTACATCAATCGGAGTTAAGGGTTACACATGGGCGAAGCACACAGGACTGGGCCAACTCTTTGTCGAGCCCAGTGGAGCCGAGACTTCTGACCTCTACCTCAGGCTCTGATCCGGCCCGATGTGTGGAAAGGCGCAAAGATTGAGAAGTGCTAGAACTCAGGCAATGGCAAATTTTGTCTCAGGTTGTACTGAAGGATTTCCATGACAATCTTGTAAAGCTGTTCGGAAGCGGTTGTGCGCTGTTGTAATCTATTTTGGCCTGGTGGACCTATACTCGGTAGGGAAGGTTCTTGTACCTGCAGGCCTCTGTAAACAGCGGGGAGGCTTGGTCATTGGAGAGAAATCGGGACGAAGTAGCTGCTCGGATGTCATGGGATGCGACATTGTAGAGGAGAAAAGAGTGCCTAGGAATTGCGAGCCAGAGAGATATGCGTAAGAAATTGACAATGACCGCCGACGCATCGATCCGTGAGCACCCGTGGGACAATAACATTGACAAAAGATAGCATGGATTGAGGCTATTAACCGTATATAGATCGACGACAGGAGGAAAAGCTCGTGAAACCCGAGAGTGCCCCCCAGCATCCTTGGACAAGACAGCCAACGGTTTTCGGACCTCAAACCCCATGTTGCCATCCATCCTTGTCAACATATGGGGCTGACTTGAAAATCCATTGAGCCTCTCTCCTCCGAAGTCGATGAAGTTTGTTTTGAGGTGACAGTAAGATGCACCTGGGACTGTCACTTGCTTCCCTGAGAGGCAGTCCATGAGCCTACGCCCCGCAGGTCCTCAGACTGTCTAGCGAGGGACGGGCTCTGTGGAACTCTCGGGGCTTCTGTGGCAACCGATGTGAATGACAGAGATACCAAACGATTACCGCTCTCCCAAGGCTCGGCCATATAGGTGCTGATCCGCTGTTGCTGGAGATAGGTCTGCTGCCCAGGGTTCCGATTCGTGGCGGGTTGGTTACCGGGTGATGATCTGGAAGAGCAGCGAGGTCGTCAGCACATAAGCTTGATGGCCTCTGACCAATAATGGTGAAATACCGGGGACGAGCCGTACTTACCCGCTGGTGGACTGAGTGGAGCTAGAGCTCATGGTGACTTCCTAGCCCGGACTTGGAGGCGAGAGATAAATACAGTTTCGGGTTTCAACGAAGACGGGGCTTCTGTCGGGAGGACGGAGGTTGCGTGGCCGTAGCGATGATCGGATGAAATCCTGATCGGGTCCGGGCCCGGCTGTACGGGGAAAAGGGCTGGAAGCTTTGGATGTCTTCCTCAGACAGCGAAAACAGTACCAATGTGACAAACAGAGAATGACGCACGAATTCAAAGGTCAATTCGAAGAAGATGCGGTGATCACCGAGCAGGGCGCAGTGGAAATCATGCGGGCTGGATGACTTGATTTCCTGGGGAACTGGCTCTTTTTTAAAATATGGTTTCCCCCTGCCTCGCAAAGCAGAATGGCAGTCCAGAGGACCAGCTCAGATGGTCCGCACGACGAGGACTTGCGTAACAAGTCGGTCGCAGTGCAGAGCGAGGTTGACAAGTAACGAGTGAGCAGTGCCGTTCGGACGCCTTGGTAGGTACTCTGACCCCAGATAGTCCTGCGATTGGCCAAGTCTACGAGTGACCCCTCCCCCCATACAACTAACAAAAAGACCGTCTCGCGACACTGGGCTGTCTACAGGTCTTCCACCATGGGTGACACTCAGAGCCTGGCCGGCTTCATTACTCGCAGCCCCACCCCCTGAATTGCCTCCTCACCCACAAGCAAAATGGTTGCCGAAGCCCGTGTGGCCAGGCTTTCGGTATGCCGTCGTATGGATCGCAGAATTGGATGAGTGATAGTCGTATTGTCCTGTCAATCATCATGTTGATACCCTGTGAGTGCCGAGGCACATTCCCACCACCAGGCTGAAGGCAGGTAGTACCGCGACGGTAAATAAGTTGCGAGAGGCTTTTGTGACCTCTTTCCAATTGAACTGGCTGTCGAGATACATGGTATCAAACAGTGTGTGCCATCCAGCATTTATGGGTGAATGACAACACATGACACAAAGTCGGCATGGTCAAACATTTGAGAGATTCCGTAACCACGAAGAAGTGGACATCGCACAAGAGCCCTAACGCTCACTACAACGCCAATTCGCCGTGTTGCAAGAAGCCTTCAAGACTCCTTCGCACACGCTGATTGCATATGTGGTCCCTTTGAGGGTCTCCTTGTTGTCTCTTGCAGGCTCGACACTAGTCACATATCGAGAAAGCACCCGAGGATGAGTGCCCAAAGTTGCCCACGCGGAATCCCAGCAAGACCGGAGACTCTTCGGATCCAACTTCGCATGCCGAGGGCTTTCCCATCATCTGGGAACATCACGGGCACTTTTCCTCAGACTACCAAGGCCAGACCGGGGCTGTGTGGAAACAATTGACAGAGACAGAAATGGAGAAAAAGAGACGACGCCACGGGGCCTGCACGATAAAGGGGTTTGACGAAGAGTGAGGCGGACAAAAGAGGGGTAATCGCCCGACTAGTATGAGGACAAGACTCCGTATATGCAGGCGTCATCACGCCTTCCGCCTCGCTTGAGGCAAAGACCAATGAGGCCTGCAGTATAGGCGGCGCAGACCGGCCAGACCTCGGCGGAGAGCCCCTTGGCTCCCAACGAGGCAAACAAGGCCACCAGGCAGCCCAGGCAGACTCGCCCGACCTCATCACCAGATTGCTGCCTGATCGCGGCCGACTTCGCACGCTCTGGAGGCTTCCGGAGGAGTTTCTCGACGTGAAGGGCCCGGGGACCGGAGTAGATGACCAAGTCAGTCGGCGTTTGACTTTTTCCGCAAGCCGAGTATGGATCTCGTAAGGCTGGTTGGGCCGCAGTGCCAACTTTGGGGGCCATTTTGGGGAGTGATGTTGGGGGCGGAAAATATGTGATGCTGGGGGCGGAAAATATGTGTTGTTTGGGGCGGAAAATATGGTGATGTTGTGCACGTCCTGGCAGTTGTCAAGATAGATGCTGTGAAATGGTGTTGACTGCGACTCGGAACTCCCAGGACGCGGACTCGACGCTGAGTGGTGACCATGCGAGAGAAAGGCAAAACCGCTCGGACGGTAATTTCGCCAGTTTGCGAACCTTTCAGATATGATCTGGTCGTAACCGAGTGGACAAAGACCGACTCCTCGGGAAAGGAGGAGGGGAAAAAAAAAGAGATCGAGGCAGAGACGATCATGGGGTGCTGGAAGGAACGTGGAGGCAATGAGAGATGGATGTGCTCACAGTTGATTTTGCGTTTAGAATGCTTCCGGCACGGGCGTCGCGATCAATGGATGCCAATGGACATGAGAGGAACGTCTGGGGAGCATGAGGACGAGAGGAGAATGAGTTGGGCTTACCGTCGATGTGTCCAGGTCGAGAGATCATTGTAGACTCAACAGTGTCGGCAGTGCGAGACTCGCCGACGAAAGGAAAGAGGAGGAGGGTGGGCAATATGACGGGAGACCTGAGGCGGGAGGACTGGATATAAACGTGTCGGCAGGGCGAGCAGTAGAGCCTGAGGCGGCACTCATACCTGTGGTCGTCAGGAGGCCAATCCTCCACGGAGGGGAAATTCCAAGGTTGCTTATACCGGGGTGTCGTTTTTCTTTGAGGAGCCGAGCCGCATGCGCCCTCACTGTCCCGGTTTCCGAAGGTCAATAAAACGTATCCAGGCCCTAAGCGAGCAGTGCGACTTGGAGGGTCGTCCAATACGCTCGCCTGCGTGCGTCAGGTGAGCCATGGCATTTTGCCCAGCTAGTCTGCTGCCGTGAAACCCATCAAGCAACCAACGGCCATTTCCACAGCGTCAAGTGCGATGGCTGTGGGTTTTGATGGCTGTGGGTTTTGATGGCTGTGGGTTTTGATGGGGACTCGGACAGGTTGCCCGTCGAGGGATGAGGTCGGCGTACCTCTTCTCGCCGATGCACATGTCCAATAGACCCCACAAACGTGGGAACGTCCGGGTCTGCCTCAACAAGGATATCACGCGGTAAGCTGCAAGCCAATCGAGGCTGTCCACGCAAGTGCAGATCGCCGCTAATCATCCCAATACCATGTATGTCTATCTTCCTGCCTGGCTGCTTTGCCCTGGGGCCTGTATCTCTTTGTTTGTGTCTCCTGGGGGCGGCGAATGAAGATGCATCGTGCTTGTCGCCAGACACGGGCTATGTCAGCGCATTCTCTGCCCAGAACATTTGCCAGGTTCCTCTTCCGGCGGGGGCCGTGGCCATGCCCTCAGGAGCGCTGCGGGTGGTTGCGGGTTCCGAGGTCATGCATCCCATGGATAAATCCGACCCCAAATACTATGGTAGGCCGGGCAATGAGTGGAGGCCTACGACATAAACCTGCAGCACTAGCGCCCAGCCACGGTTCGATTGATTGCATGCCAACGCTTGGCAGCACGGTCAGCGAAAAGGATGCAGGCGTTCTTTGGCGCTCATGCAGTCACGCAGGTTGGAAGACGAGAAAGGGCTTTGGGTTATCCGGGCTGTGATGCACTTAATGCACTTGATGCCCTCGACGAGCAGGTAGTCAGGAGGAATCCTGGTCCTGAATACGACCCCGGCGGTGTCAATTACTTGATCGAAAAGGACCAAAAAGCGCGAGCTATCCCTTTTACTAAATGCGGCTCAACATCATTTCCCCAGCGCCCCGCTATAAGCAAATCATACTCCCTTATCAGCATGGGGACCATCGCCCCATTGCATTTGCATCTGGCAACTTACGTACCCTACCAGCCTCTCTCGTCTATCATATTGGCCCAAGACCCCACGCCCATTACATCTTGAGATTGTCTGGACTGGCTCGAGACTTCAGTGACAAACTGATGCATAATTAGGGTTCGGTGAAACAGTTATCAAGCCGTTGCTGCTGGTGGTGAATCTGCTGCTGCTCGTGTTCAGTTCTTACCCACCAGAGATGACGGACCGAGTCGACCTGAGGCTCATCATGAATCGCTGGAGGCACAGCCAGGAGGGCGGGAGGCCGTGTCAAAGCTTCAAGGAGTAAGCTGCCGTCGATGGCAGCGGGTACCTGGTTATTATCGCCATGATCTCCAGCTGCCGGCTGGTGAACTGGCCGTGATTAGGCTCGCAAACCCCCTGAGCTCGTCAAAGACAGTCACATCTCCTACTGGAGCGGGCGGACGAGACGAAAGAGTATATTGAAACCAGCAGGATCGTACAATCCAGCCCTAAGATTGCTTACTACTATTCGCCAGAGAGGACTTGGAGGCTGATGCGGTGCTAACCATCGAGTTCTGCTGGAATTCTCAAGAAATTGCCTTCAAATAAATAACAATTGGTCATTACGGGACGAGACGGCGGTTCAGCTAGAGCTGCCACATGCACACAGCACGGTTCGCACATTTAGTCCAATTGAGATGCTAGTCCTCCAATGCAACAATGTGATTGGGAGGGCGCTGGTCAATTACACCATACCACCAGTCCTTATCCAACCACAATTGTACACATCACTAACTACAAGTACGTCCCTCGGAGCCCGCACCCACAATAAAAATGTCGAAAGCACGGAATTGGCAGTCATGTGATCATCAGGCTCAAGTGATGATCGATAGCAATCAAAGCTGCGCTGCTAGACAAATTGCACAAATCGTATTTGCCCGTTGACAATGGTTGAAAAAAGAGGGCAAGAGGGCACTCGTCCGTACAGTTGAGAAGGATGCCGCTGGGAGCCTTGGGAATTCTATTTTGGTTTGCGTCACCATGTCGTCTAAGTTGCACATGACGGCGTGCATCAAACCGACCAAGATAGACAGACCATCATCCAAGTTGTGGTCATCATTGCAAATGAGACTGCAAGCAAAAGAGACCGGCGTTGACGCTCAAAATAGAGATTACGTCCCCGAGACTGCATCATATCTTCCGGGACTGCAGGGTGGTCTACGAGAAGATGCATGATGCCTCACGCCTCGCAGCTTCATAGCATGGCAGACGGGCAAAGAAACCAACTTAATGAGACTCAGTCCACTTACAAGAGACATGTTGGCATGGGTATGTTGTGACATCGAAGACTTCTTCATCCATCTCAACCCTGTTGCTGAGGCTTGCCTCATTCCGGCAAGACTCAAAGCATCTTGGAGTATCTCTCTCTCAGGAGGTCTGCATATTTTGGCACAGTCGCACACGTGCTATCGACCCGAGACTAGCAGAATCAATGATGTACACTCACCCACCCACCCCCCCTCGACTCGACCAGGATCGTTGCACTCGAACTCAGAGGAACCACCGATCAATGGGATAGGAATACAAGCAGGGTTGCATTAAAGAAAGACCCAAAACAGTAAGACTGAAAAGGAGAGCGAGGTCACACTGAATGCAGGCTAAAGGGGTACCTAGGTAGGCAACAAGTGAGGCGAACCAACGGGGGTTAGCCGCTTGCCGACTTGTGTGTAAGCGTGGCCCCATGTTTGCAGGAGTCGTCCCGACTTGTGCGTCACTTTACACGGGGCCTATGAGGGCTGCAGTACAGACGCCCAGCTGGTTCCACAACGCTGGCCCCGCGCCCTTGGCAACGAGGCAACGAGGCGACCAGGCAGACGCCAGTCGCGCCGCCAGTTGCTGCCTGTGGCAGATACTGATGGGTGGGGGCTGGACACTGCTGCTTGGGGGCCCAAGGACTCAAGTCTGGGCGTGTGTTCAGAAAGGATAAACCTCTGTGCAGGTATTGGTTCGCATTGGTGATAGTCCAGGCAATGGAGTGCTGTGCAAAACGTCTCATGGCAAGGACAAGTGGACATGGGGAAGAGAGATGGAACGAGTAGGACTGCCCAGGTGGTTATTTGTAGACACTTGTAAACAGATGTGGAAAAGCCCCCGTGCTCAATATTCTTCCAAGTGAGCAGAAAGTGTGAGAGACTACTTAAATAATGCCAAGTCAGGTTGACGACACCGGTTGCCTCGGGCGAAGAGGGAGATGGCCGTGGGACTGGAGACAAGGAAAGGAAAAAGAAGTCATGTGGAATAGTGAGCGTGACTGCGTACATTTGTATCGCCAGCCCATGTTGAATCCCGCCCGTTGTGTCTGAGCAGGAGCAGGAAATAGGGTGTGATGCGAAAGAGAAGGAGGGAAGAGTTGAGGGCAGGAGGACCAAGATAAAGGGTGATATATGCATGGAGACTGCGATCGCACCATCACCAACCAACCTGCGATCGCAGCGCCGGTCCTGGAGAGCAACCCACCCCTGCCACCTGCAGCTCGGTGGATTGTCCCGCCTTGTTGCCTGGATGGCTGGTCTGGCGGTGTAAGGGCGAACTGCATCAGCCCCAGGCCCCAACCTGCCAGGCATGTGGAACGCAAAGAGGACTGGACCCGCTGTCAGCAACATCTGAGGTTTTCGTTGCACGCTTTATTATTAAGCTCCTACAACCTGTACGCTGCACCGCTGCACTACCGGGGTCATGGAACAGTTCTATATACACGTGTAGACAGTCGAGGCTGGATTAAATCATCACCTTCCACCGTCGCTCAAGCCCGAGAATTCAGTGTTTAGGGAGGTCGAGAGCATCCCTCTACCGCATGTAGTCTAGTTATGTCCCGTACAGGCACTGTCTTATGCGTGCCGCCTGACTTTACTCCTGTCCCCGGAAAACCTGGGGTCAAAGTCCTTCCACAGAAGGGAGCAGGAGTGGATTTCTACTGAGTCACGTGCAACCTTGATGAGCTAGTTCTGCTTCATCTTGAAGTCAAAGTTGTACCAAACCTCAAGCAACATTTAATATGTGCTCAAATAAGATGATTAGAGACTAGACAGATATCAGGTGCTATAGAGCCTAGCATATATACTACCTAAGTATACTACTGGCTTTAATATTACCTATCAGTCTAGAGAAAAGAAAATTACCCGTCTAACGAGCCACTTCTGTCTGCTCATGGCACATCAAGATCCAGCAAAACAAGACTCAGCAGGCGCATCATCGGAATTAATTCCGACTCCGTATTATGGCTATCTGGTAATTCTCTTGGCCACTGATACTTGAGAGGTAGTCCTTAGCTTTTAAATAATGACTAAGAGCTGTAGTGCGGCTCCTGCCATCCTTCAATTGTTGAGCATATTGCCGCAAAATATTAAGACTCTTCGGATGGCGCCGAACCGCGGCAAGCCAGAAGGCAGTGGCCCCCGGTAGATGATTCGGAGGCTTGGGGTTCCCGTGAACTATTCCCTAGTAGGGCGCACTCAGCCTGGTTATCTCAGTCCTGAGTTCATCCAGTGGCTTGAAGCCACTGGCTTCAGAGCCCCAAGCCAGTCTGTCTGCTTGTGCACGATAACCAGTACCGTCTTCCTTCTGTCTCTGTCCTGTCGTACTTCTCTGGTTCTTTGAAAGAATTTCTCGACCAGCAAGGGGACCTGTTCATCCCGCTGGTCTTCTTCTGTGGGAGATACTTCGATTTGGCAGACGAAGGTCTCGCTGAGTCATCCGACGACGACGACCACGAGGCACCACGCGACGAGGATCTCGAGCTACACAGCGGCGATGACATTGAGGCGCTAGGCGGTGCCCGCGGTATCCAGCCGGCTAGAGCCCCATGTACGGGCGCAATCTGGATGATGCGGAGCTTCATCTACCAGTTCCTGACAAAGCACTTCCTGCCTCGCTGGAGACGGATTCACAGTCGTTAAATAGATCAGTGGGAGAAGGTCGACGAGGGTCTTTGTGTCTCATAACTACACAGTTTACAATGATGATGATCTACCTAGGTATCTACGTTCACCTTGCCGGACATTTGAAGCCCCAACAATGGCTTTCGATGTTTGGGGACCAGCGATCGTGGCCGAATATTCTTACCCTCATTCAGGTTCGGTGATCCAACACGCTGCTACAAGCGGCAAACTTTTTGAAAACCTCGTTGAATAAGTCCATTTTACGACCAAATGTCCCACCGTTCCCACAAACCACACCGCCTCAAATACATGCCTAAATGAGAGGAAAAAGACTGAAAGAACCCCAACATGCGAGATCCGGCGTCAGAAAAGGCCCAACGAAGTCTTTTCTGCCATCATAGCCGCCAACTTCTGAGGCCTGCCTCGCTACTGCTAGGCATGTCACACATGCAATCGGCAAATGTAGACAGCCCATTGCCCCTGGCCAGTCATTGTGTCCGCAATGTCGTCAAAGGTTGCAAGCCAGTTCCGCCTCATTGAGAGCCAACCGTCAGTGACAATACGTGCTCACAGACGCTATACCGGCATCACTATTTATGATCTGATCTACACACAACTGCTATAAGAACTCGAGAGCCCCTCGCTGTTCCGGCCACGAATTTCCTACCAACACTCCAAGCATCTAAGCGGGAATCCAAAGCATCAACATCAAGCGAACACGCCGTAACGACCAACACACAATGTCTCATCCCTTCCCGGATGAGCAAGGTCATCATGGTGCCTCTTTTCGAGATGAAGAAGATGATGAGAGCGGCCGTTCCGGCCACGGCAGAGGCGCAGCATCGCTCGCGCCGCAACCAGTCGCCCTCGCACATCGCCCGGCGGCCCCAGACACGTCTCAATATTGGCAAGGCCATGCCAGCAGCCATAACCCTGCGCGCCCTCTGCTTGGGAAGGTTCAATACGTTCCCAACGCAGCTGCGCCGAACCAATCTATGCCATATCCACCTGCGCCAAATCAACCCTGGCCATTCTATCCTTCCACGAATACCCTCACATTCAACTTTCTAGGCATCACGGATGAGCTCTCCGTGGACCTCCTCAAGCTCGACAGCATGGATGACTTGTACATCACGCCAGAAACTCAGGCATGTGCCCAGCAGCTCGCCGAGTCTAGCGAGTTCCTCAACTGGTTCCATAGCCCCTACTCGTCTCATCTGCTCGTCCAAGAAACTCCAGGGAGAGCGAGTCTTATGTTTCTGGACTATCACTCTTCTGCAAGTCCCTGATGAAAGTTCTCGAGTCCCACGGACAACGTTTTGTCCCGCTGGCTTTCTTCTGTGGGCTGCACGTTGATGACCTAGAGGACCCAAACATCGGCGGAATCTGGCTGATGCGGAGCCTCATCCACCAGCTCATGTCAAAATTCCTCTACCTCTTCGGCACGTGGATTACCCCGACTCTCGAGGAGGCCAGTGAATTCGAGAACGACGAGCTGGGGACTCTATGCGGATTCTTCGTACGACTAGTTGTTAACATAGTACCCAAAGGCACTACAGTGTACTGCTTGGTGGATAGCGCGGTGTACTATGAGCGGGACGAGTTTCTGCTCGGATTACGGGAAGCGATGCACGCGCTTTTGACCTTGTCCGGCCGATTTCCAAGGCGATCCCACCGATACGGCGAGAGATCCTTGACACCAGCTTGTTTCAAGCTGCTGATCACAAGTCCAAAGGGTACGTCGTACTTACAGGACTGGGTTGCACGAGACTCGAGTATGTGCTTGACGCCCAGAGATCGGCCAGGGGCGGGCGCGGCGGCTGATGTTGAAGAGCTTGAAAGGCTGCTGGCTGCTGCGATTCAGCACCATTCATGCGATGACCCCCAATCGACCACAGTGACACCGTACCATGGGGCATTCCTGAACGACAATCAGGTCAGAATCGATGACCTTCTAGACCGGATTGGCATCCCTGATCTCCTTCCCGGGGACTTGGGAACCCTCGCCGGAAGGGGGATGCATGTGGTCACACGGGAAGAGCGGATGGCCGTTGAACCGTTTGTCCGTAGGGGCAAGTTTTTCGACTGGCTACGCTATCCCTACCCATCAGAACTCTACTTCCAGGGGAGTTGGAAAACCACGACTTACATGTCCGCGCTGTCGCACCTCTGTGCGTCCCTCCACAGCGTGCTTGACAAGCGCAGCCCCCGCTCGTTCCCGCTGTTATTCTTCTGTGGGTTGCACCCCCATTTCAGCAGAGACGACAATACCGGCGCCATCACGCTGATCCGGAGCTTGATTATCCAGCTCCTGGGATACATGAAGCGTCACGGCGGCGAGCACATACCCGCTCGGCTGGTTCCCGATATCCAGACCGGCGCCTTGGGCTCACTGTGTATGCTTTTTCAGAATCTGGTGCGCATGCAACGAGATACAACTACGGTCTATTGCCTAATCGACGGTGCGAGGCACTGCGAGACCTTTGAGTTCAGACACCACATGAATTTTGTCTTGGACTCGATTCTTGATCTTTCGCGTGGACAAGCAACGGCGGCCTCTTTCAAGGTGCTGGTGGCGACCCCAATACGCACAGTCACCATCGAAGATATTTTTTCAGAAGATTGCACGTTGCGTATAATGAGGGATGGGCCAGTTTCGGGCCATGGAAGCATCGGACAACTTGAGCAGGACTTGGAGTCTGCACTTCCCAAGGTTCATTAGGAGTCGGCACTTGATTAAAAGAAATTCACTGTATTATCAAGAACTCATTCAGTGGGGTTTGATTTTGGGGCTCTCTTTCCGTCTTCACACCCCGCTTCTTCTTGGTCTGAGTCCTGGATATCAGCTTCGGCTCGGTGGACTCGAGCTTGT
Source organism: Diaporthe aspalathi (assembly GCA_001447215.1). NCBI lineage: Eukaryota > Fungi > Ascomycota > Sordariomycetes > Diaporthales > Diaporthaceae > Diaporthe > Diaporthe aspalathi. The sequence goes on from LJJS01000605.1 coordinate 14,101, forward strand.
CACGGTGGGATGCTCGCAGGGGGTCCCCCTACGACTTTTGGTTGTTTTCCTTTTCAGAAAGCGGTCTACGTGTTTAGGCTAATCGATAATGAACACGTTGAATTGAAATGCGCCAGTACTGCCACTAAATTTCAGAAAATTTAGCAAATCAGATGATTTGAGAAACGGAGTGCAATTCTCTCAGTTGGGATCTAGACCCAAAGTTTTCATCAGACAAGCCATCCACTTGTTCCAAGACCGTGCCTTCACATGATTCGACCTTTCTAGATTTCCCCCAAAAGCTACCTAGGTAGTCAAATTGACAATGGCCTGGCACAACATGGCCTGCATTGCTCATAACCACGAGGGCTCGCCGGGGAAACCACTGGTAACCGTAGGATTGCGAGTGGCGCACGCGGTTGAGTTGTGAGTTCCCATTGGGGGGTATTAGAGGACAGCCATGGCATGTAGCGGTTAACATAGCATGTTGGATTAACATAGCATATTGGCAAAAAGGGCTTAGCGCGGAGTCCATGCAGAGAGGACTTGCTTTATAAGAGAGAGTAAGTTTAAATCCGTAAATCCGTAGTATAGTGTAGCGGTCAGAGCCTAGGGTTAGATAGAAGGGCAGGGGTGAAAAGGCAGGGCCATTTGGAAGGGCGCGGTTCGATTCCTATATGCACTTTTTTTCTTTTAGCCCGCCCAAGCGCACGGACCACGCGCTAAGCCCCTTTCGCCAAATGCCATGTCAATCCAACATGCCATGTCAAAATAACATAGGATGTTACTTTTACATGGCATGTAAGGCTATACATGCCATGTTTGCCTCCGAAGATACCCCAACGGGTTTTTTTGCATCAGCTGGTGCCGTTGTTTTGCAACGCCAAGTGGTGCTTCAAAAGACTTTGGCGGTCAAGGAAGCTGTGTCTGTGGGTTACAGCAGCTTCTATGTCTGGCGCCGGACTTTGGATGCGTTGGGAAGTTAGGTGGGTATTTGTATGGGTGTGCCTCTTGTAGATCGAACGTGGGCGCCAAACTCTGTCCTTACTCTGTCTTCGCATGGATAACAGAATTCGTCCAAGAACAGGCCGTCACCATACACAGTTATCACAGTTTGGGAATATGCGAAATTCTTTTTCATCAATGTCACTGGACCATGTTATTCGCCGCAGTCACTGGCCAGACTGTAACCAGAAGTGCGCATGGCTTCCTGTAATCAAGACTGCTTGCATTACGGCTGGCCTGTCACCTGTATCCGGGCATCCCGGACGGATCTTCTGAACTGCGGCTCAGGATTGGCCACAGCCATTGAAGCAAAGGCAAACAGCACACGGGCTGAAGAGAATGGCTACGGGGCATTTCAGTAAGCTGGTAGGAGAGCAGGGAGGTTATAGGTTCAGAATTAGTAAAGATCGGCTTGACATTGGAGGTTAAGGTGTCTGTTTCTTGCGATCTCGGAATGTCGTAGGGTTCCCGCCGCTCTGCTTCAATGTTGCATGTGCTCCGCCCCAACTCCTCAACCGCACTCAGGAGTTGTCGTGAATATTTTCACGCATGAACCGCTTCACTTCTGCCGGAATGCCCCAAGGCCCATACGGCCCCGAGGTGGCCCAGTACCAGTTCGGCTTCTTAAGCTCTCCCGCCGTCCTGGGCTATTCAGGCCTCGGCGAATCGAGAGATGCGCCGTTCTCGACCTGACCTGCCGCGATGTACCGGTGATTTGGCTCTGCAATCACCATTTCGCCCGAGAACCGGACCTCGGCCGACCAGAGGGAGGACCCATGTGCCGACCCTGCCTTGTCCACTGCCTCAGCAAAGGAGCTCAAAAGTGGTAAGAGGGTGTCGGGGTCGGGGTGGCCGCGGACCTGGATATTCGGCGAGTCGAGGTTGGCGATGTCCACCGCCTTCTCGGGGAGCTCCGGGTCTTCCTGGTCCGAGTCCTCCGAGTCGATATCGGGCAGCTCACTTGGCTCCCTCTCGAGGCCGTTGTCCTCGTAGTAATCCGAGTCCGTGTCCGAGGGGTCGGGCTCTTGATCCTCGGGGTCTATCTCGGCGAGGTGCCAGCGGCCGTCCGGGGTCGTAGTGGCGAGGTCGACAAGGAATAACACGAGCAACGGGCCCATCTGAGCACCCGCGAATGCTGCCGCGGAGAGGATCCAGCTGCCGCGGAGCTCGAGCTTCGCTAGATTCGGCAGCTGTAGCGCGTTTCGCACCCCTCGGCTCAAAGGGTCTTCCTCGCCGTGCTCCGTGTAGCTTTCGGGCTTGGCGCGCTCGTTGAAAGGCTGCCTATCTTCCACGTAAATGGCTAGCGACTCGAGAGCAGGGGAGCTCAGGTGGTTCAATACCCCTGCGAGAGCACCGCGGATTTCTCGACGGAGTGGTGTCAGACGTCGGGGTGGCATGGTGATGTTCCACGTAGACTTTCTGAGAGACGGAAGCGCCATTACCATGGTAAAGACCGCCTCGGGATGCAACAAACGCCCTGAGGGGTGTCCGGTTCTTTCGTCAAATCCGTGCCAGTCCAGCGATGTGATGCATGGGACCGAAGGCAGACTCTGGTGGCTTCCGAGTATAGTCTTATTGACAGAAATATACTTGAATGCGTTTCGTTTAGCCAACGTGGTGGTAGACTGTGTGTCTAGGTCGGGATCATCCGATGGTGAAGTCGCCGTCAGTGTCAAGTGTATGCCGCTATCCTTCGGCTCAAATCTCCATGCATGGAGTCGGTCAAAGAGTTGAAAAATGGCTTTCGAGAAGGCCGTCGAGTTGGTATGCGCCTCGGCAGTACTCTGGTACTTCTTCAGGCGTTTTTGGCTGACGGTCGGTAGTACCACGTCGAGATCGATTGACTTGACTAGGGGCCTTAGATTCTCGTCCCTGAAGACATGGTCAAACTGACGCAACGACTCGGGTTCGCTGTTCAGCCGCACTGCGCTGAAGGAACGCGTCTCTACAAGGTCGACCGCGACCTGGGAGAGCCGGGCGGCCGGGATAGAGTCAACAAAGTCGAGCAGCTCCGAGCTAGTCATGCTGATGGGCTTTCGAGAGGTCGGATTGGGGTCGAGGGGCCGGGATCGTAGAAGGTAATTGTTCAAAGGCTATGGGAAAGAGCATAGGTTAAAGAAAGTAGGACTACGGCTGAAGGAGGGTGGGAGTGGACATGGGTGGCTTAATATGCGGATGGATACGATATTACCTACATGTACCTCATGCACCTAGGTATGGGAAATTAGACTAGTAGCTGCAGGTGCCGTTGGCTAGTCTGAATCGAGACCAACTTTGGCCCCTGGCCATTGAGTGATGACCTGTTTGCCTACAAACATGAAGTTGTGCAACCCGACCTCGGGTCCAGGAGTGGACTCCAATGATCTTCGTCCCAAATTCTGGCAAGAGTGAATCCCTATCGCAAGATATATGTCCCTAGCGGGCCATGCTGCGCCTTGGATGTTGTTGCCACCATTGGACATGGCACTTCTACTGCTCACTTGAGTGTTGCCTGGACCTCCTCGGGCCAGCCTCGAACGCCAAAGGACATGTTGATGATGTCAACCTTCTGGTCCAGGCCCAGTCGATGGATTGATTACCTTTGCAACGATAGCCGGCCGCAGTCGCTTGACTTGACCGTCCCTCGGCTTAGACCGATTTGGCGTTACACGACATATGCCTCCCTCGCAATTACGAGCCACGTAGAGTGCCGCTCTTCAGGCAAGCCGGAGGATCAGCTCCGCGACCTGAGTTCCATTACCGTCGAAATCGACCCTTCAGGTCGTCTTTTGCTCTTCAATTGTAGAACGGAAGTGCGCGCCCCTAACTCTGGATTCTGAGCGTGTCGGGCCCATATATAAACACAGTTTCTTTTGTCACTTTATTTCCTTAACACTTAGAACTTAGGCGAATCTACATCTATGGATTCTGAGCGCTGAGGGCATATATCGTTCCACATCAATGGCTCGGTTAACGTAAAGTCTTCGCATGACTTGGTTCTATCGTACTGTGACGGCTCATCATTGGACCCAAATCGGGTCGCCATCATCGAAACCTCTGACCCGAGGTTGTTGGAAGTTCCCACGAGCCATATCCAGTGCCGTGTCCCGGGCTGCAACCTTGATTAGCCAGTCAAGCTTCGTCTCCAATATTAAAGTCGAATTTATACCAGACCTCAAGTAACATACCCGGATGAGATAATTAGAGGCTAAACAGATATCAGCTACTATAAAGCCTGGTATATATACTATATTGTCCACATACATGTTGGTTTGGAGAGAAGAAAATTCAACGTCGAACAAGCCACTCCTGTCAGGCGTATCAGGGTCTGGCGGAACCGATCGCGCGGACTCAGCAGGCTCGACATCGGATTCCGACTCCGTATTGTGGTCATCATTGTGATCAGGACTGGTAACTCTCTCGGCCACTAATACTTCAAAGGTAGTCCTTGGCTTAAGTGATGATCGAGAGCTGCAGGGCGGCTCCTGCCATCCTTCAAACGTTTGCGCCCTTGTACAAGGGGTGGGTGATGATAACACAGAAAGACTGGCAGCGGCAAGTTGAAATCCTGATAGGCTGAAGTGCCAGGACCCCGAGGACTACGAGAGATACTGTGACGTCTTAGAAAGCAACTAAAAAGCTCTACAGAAGCCACCTAGACATCTGGTTTTTTTAATATTTCAATCTTGTACTTGCTCACATGTAAGGATAAGAAGCCATTCATTCCCATCAGAGGACTGAGTTTACGTCATTTCCTGTAGACCCAGGCGATGTCCCCAACAGCCTCGGGATCGCAAATGTTGAAGTGCATTATTCGCCCTCCTTGGGGCTTTGATATTTCGCTTGTTTCGTCTTTCCCAGCCTTTGACCACACTACGATGGTGACGAGGACGTCAACACTCCTGTAACGATTTGCGCCTGGCTCGAGGTTGAGATGTGGTGACTGGTTGGTGTAAGTGGAGGAGAGGCCTCTCATGCAACATCGAGGCCGTACCAACCCAAAGCCACCAAATAAATCATCGCCAATCCTCGCCCACATGCACAAACCTGCATCCACTTTCTTTTGCGTTTGCATTGATCCCGATTGCTCGGCCCATGTCTGGTGACCTCGGTTGCACCAAGCGAACCTGTACGTGGTCCCGGTTGCCGATCTTGCGTGCGGGGAAGGGAAGGGCTCGCTCGTCTCCGTGCCATGGATGCTTACCTAGTACTTAAGTACTCAAGTAGGCTACCTGGCTACCCGACCGACTACCCAGGGAAGCTAAGTCAGGAATGAACACATTTGGAAGTAGCCGACTTGCCCTCAGAGTTGAAATATGAACAACTTAGGATCGAATCTCGAATTGAAACTCCACAAAGACACATCTCAGTAGTTAGACCACCGATCTCCTCAGCACACCTGCATCATGTCTCGCCGCCTCGAGGGAAAAGTTGCCATCGTCACGGGTGGCGCCTCCGGCTTCGGCAAGGGCATCGCCACCAAGTTCGTCCAGGAGGGCGGCAAGGTCATCGTGGCCGACCTGTCGGCCGAGGCGGGCCAGGCCGTGGCCAGCGAGCTGGGGGCCTCGGCGGCCTTCCAGCGGGCCGACGTGACCAGGCGCGAGGACTGGGAGCAGCTGCTCAGGACGGCGACGGAGCGGTTCGGCGGCCTGGACGTCGTGGTCAACAACGCGGGCACGACGTACCCGAACAAGCCGACGGAGCAGGTGACGGAGGCCGACTTCGACGCGTGCTTCACCGTCAACGTCCGCTCCATCTACCTGTCCACCAACGTCCTGCTGCCCTACTTCCTCGGCAGCGGCCGCCCGGGCAGCTTCATCTCGCTGGCGTCCACCGCCGGGGTGCGGCCCCGGCCGGGCCTGTCGTGGTACAACGCGTCCAAGGCGGCGGTCATCATCGCGACCAAGTCGATGGCTGTCGAGTACGGGCCGAAGCAGATCAGGTTCAACTGTGTCTCGCCGGTGTTTGGCAGTGGCACGGGGCTGTGAGTGCGGGCCTGAGACCGGGAACCCCTGGTGGTTTTATGACATGAGAGAGACACCGTTGGCTGACTTTGAGACCATCGCTTCCCAGCTCGTCCTCCTTCTTGGGCAAGCCTGACACTGAAGAGAACCGCGCGGCGTTCGTGGCAACCGTGCCTCTGGGACGCGGGTCAACGCCCAGCGATATTGCGAATGCTTGTTGTTACCTTTCTAGTGACGAGGCCAGTTTTATCACTGGAGTGAACTTGGAGGTTAGTTTCGCCAATTTTGATACTCCACACATGACTTTGCTGACTTGTATTCATCAGGTGGACGGCGGGCGATGTGTGTAAGCGGTGGCTGTAGAGAATGCCATTAAATCAATCCCAGTCGCCATGGGAGACATTCAGGAGTGCAAGTGGTTAACCCGCTGCCGTGCCTTGTTATATCATAGACGCAATTTCCTACTGTATCTCGCAAATCTAGCTCGAACGCAATACATTTGGTGCGCAGGCTCGACCTGTTGGCCATGTTCCTGAGCACCTGAAAGTGCGTCCAGCACACATGCACGTAGCTTTTTTGCCGTTTTCCCACTCGATGACTTGATGCATTGCTTGTCGGCGGGCTGAGTGCGGCTTGGGGGCTTCAGAAAGTCAAGCAGGCTGAGGGAAGCGCAAAAGCAAGTAGACAACTTACTTATTTCAAAGCTTTGTCATTCCAAGCAGACTTGTGCCGAATGTTGTCTTTTCTGGGTACAATACTGGGCTCGTGGTAAAAGTGATGATGAATGTCGATGCACAAACAGCAGCGCCTTTCTGCAATTTAGGGTTAGGGGAGATGAGCGTTGGGGAGTGGTGTCTCCGTTGGCCGCACGTGGGGGCACGACAGGCGGGGAATCGTTGCAGTACTAATGAAGTTGCTGCAGAAAGAGGACAACGCGGCAGCAGAGATGTCAACAAGAGACTGCCGTTCAAAGTGCTGCACTGTCAGACTGTAGACTACAATGTTCGCGTTTGCCGTATTGCTACGCACGCCACCAGGACGGAAGATGGCGAGCATGGCGAAAGAAGCACGGGAACGCTTGTCGACGGGACGGAGATAAGAAAACGGGACCCGCTCCGTTTATTTTGTGCGGTTTCGGATTTGCATGACGACTCTTGCGGCACCCGCTCACAGAATGGATTTCTAAGCGTCACTCAACCTTACTTTACTCTAACTCAACTCGACCACATTTTTATTTTTATTTTCGGGATACTGAGGGAGGCTCAACAAGGACATCAACGAAGCAGCATGCTCTAGTAGACACGGTCATTTCCTTAGCCTATTGTTCATTCCTAGCAGCCTTGGACGGTTCCTCCCATACTCCATATACCGTCCCGGTTCCCGACCATGTCTTCCGCCGCCGCACCGGCCAACGGTGCCCAGACGCCACCAAAGTCACCCCCGGCAAAATCGCCCGCGCGGTCCCCAACCCGCCGCCCTGCCCGGGACGCCGACACCGAGGAGACGCCCCTGCTCGCCGCCGCGCACGACGAGGGGCGCGATGAGCATGAGCAGGCCGCGCTGCTCGACCCGCCCCAGGGCGAGTCCAAGCGCACCAGGAGCTGGTGGTTCTGGCGGATATTGTGGACCATCCTTGCTGCTCTCGTGCTTGCTGTTTTCATCAAGGGGTGGATAGACGCCAAGGATGTTGATGTGAGTTCGCATGCGTTGATCCATCGGAAGATCTGGACTTTTGGCTGACGACGCGTGCAGTTTGATCTCAAGGGCGCTCTGAAGCGAGCCCTGGGTGGCGGTCTGAGCGGTGCTGCGGCAATGGTGCTCCAGGTCCTGCTGCTAATGGTGTGTGTGCCTCCCGGTCCGGGGCATCGACATCAGGTCTTCCGACGAAAATAAACAGTCACTAACCTGCCGTAGTGGATCCGCACCATCATGAACTACCAGTATCGTCACGGCTCCTCTCTCACCACAGCCACCAAGACCCTCTACGCCGAGGGCGGCATTCCTCGTTTCTACCAGGGCGCCGGCTGGGCTCTCATCCAGGGCCCCGTCTCGAGGTTCGGAGACACAGCTGCCAACGCTGGCATCCTGGCTTTGCTCCAGTCCAACGGCTACCTTAGCCAGCTACCCAGCCTCATCCAGACCATTTTTGCTTCCGTCTGGTGAGTTTCACGCCTGGCCATGTTCTCTTACCTCGGAAAGAGCCCACAAGCTGACTTTGCCGGTCCCTCATGAAGTGCTGCGGCATTCCGCATGATATTGACCCCAATCGACACCTTCAAGACCACGATGCAGGCCCAGGGTGCTCGGGGCACCGCGCTGCTCCGCAAGCGCGTGAAGGAGAACGGCATCGGGAGCCTGTGGTGGGGCGCATTCGCCACAGCTGCTGCTACCTTTGTTGGGCACTACCCCTGGTTCGCAACGGTGAGTTGAAAGAATTGTGAAACCTATTGCCAATCGGAGAGCCCACAGCTGATGGTTCTGGGTGATTGCTAGTACAACTTCCTGTCGGAGAACATCGAAGAGCCCCCAAAGCATCCTTTGATTGTGTGGCTGGCCCGCCTAGCCTTCATCGGGTTCTGCGCCTCCATCGTATCTGACAGCGTCTCGAACTCTTTGAGGGTGATCAAGACCTACCGCCAGGTCAACGAGACACAGGTCTCCTACAGTGAGCTCACCGTTCCCACGTCGGTCCGACAAGGCTAACGGCGTGGTGTGTAGCCGAGGCTGCCAGGCTGGTCATTCTACAGGACGGCATCTTGGGTCTCTTTGGTCGTGGCCTCAAGACTCGTATCATCGCGAACGGATTGCAGGGCATCATGTTCTCCATTCTCTGGAAGCTCTTCCTTGATCTGTGAGTACAACGCGACTTCCACCCGAGCTTTGCTAACGAGAAAATTTAGGTGGGAGAGATCGACGTCTTGAGATTTGTGGACACTTGCACGATTCGGCACTGATGATGTTGGATCATTTACGCCCCTTTCAATCGATTCCGAGAACGTGGAGTAATTTTTTGGATACACGGAAGCGCGCAGCCTCAATCTCTGGAATATCAAATTGAACCCTGGGATCTAGTTTGTTTGCTTGTGATAAAACTAGAGAGCCATCCTAAGCTTCTTGTGGGGCCATGGTCGGCTTGAAAGGAGGCGCCTGAAGAAAGCTTAACTGTGATAGATAGGTATGAAGACGAGTCCGCACAAACTGTTGGGCGCTATGCGTTTTGACCTCGCTTGGCATATGTACGCTCAGGAGTTCTCCTCGACGTCCACAGCTGTCTGTGTCTACGTGCGATTTCATGCAGTCGAGATTGGGCATGACCATCTCAGTAGTGATCCTGCAGTGTCAAGGTCCCGGTTTTCGAGATCAAGTACTCGTTGATCGCGACGTCTTTGCCACTCTCTTTACCCATGCCGCTTTCCTTGATACCTCCGAACGGCGATTCGGCGGCAGACTGGTTGCCAGTGTTCTGAATGAAAATGTGGTCAGTCAGGACAGCTCAATTCCCGAGACACCCGTGGACGGCTGTGGGAGGAATATTTGTGCGCTTACCAGTCCGACCATGCCAGCCTCCAAGTTTTCGAACATGCGCCACAGGCGGTCGACATTTTTGGTGAACACGTAGCTCGCAAGGCCCATGCTTGTGTCGTTGGCCCGCCTGACGGCCTCATCTTCGGACTCGAACTTGAAGATGCCCAACACCGGCGCAAACATCTCGTCTTTTGCCAACTCCATCTCGTCCGTAACGCCCGTCAGGATGGTCGGCGCCATGAAGTAGCCCGTCGCACCGTTCACGCCCTCACTCCTCTTCCCCGTGCCCATCACGACCTTGGCGCCCTTCGACACCGCATCAGAGTGCAGCTGCTCCGCCTTGTCCAGCCCCCGCGGCGTGGTGACGGGCCCCATGGTCGTGCCGTCCTCGATGCCGTGCCCGACCCTGAGCTGCCTCGTCTTCGCCGTCAGGGCCTCGACGAACCTGTCGTGGATCCCGGCCTGCACGAACACCCTGTTCGCCGAGATGCACGCCTGCCCGGCGTGCCTCCACTTGAGCGCCATGAGCTGGCCCAGCGCCTGCTCGAGGTCCGCGTCGTCGAAGACGACGAACGGGCAGTTGCCGCCGAGCTCGAGCGTCACCTTCTTCAGGTTCCGCGCGCACAGCCCGGAGACGATCTTGCCGACGCGCGTGCTCCCCGTGAACGAGACCTTCTTGACCAGCGGGTGCAGGCACAGCGCCTCGGCCACGGCGGGCGTGTTCCCCAGGCTGGTCGTCAGCACGTTCAGCACGCCCGGGGGGAACCCGGCTCGCGACGCCAGGTTCGCCAGCGCGAGCGTCGTGACGGGCGTCTCGGGGCTCGGCTTGACGACCATGGTGCACCCTGCGGCCAGCGCGGCGCCCGCCTTGCGCAGCACCATGGCGATGGGGAAGTTCCAGGGGCACAGCGCGACGGCGACGCCGACGGGCTGCTTGATGACGAGGGTGCGCCTCCCCGGGGCGGCGCTGCTGAACACGCTGCCCTGCACGCGGTCCGCCTCGCCCGAGAACCACCACGTGAAGCCCGTGCTGTAGTCGAGCTCGCCGTGCGCCTCGGCGAGGGGCTTGCCCGTCTCGTAGACGAGGATGCGGGCGAGGTCGTCGCGCGCGGCGAGGATGAGCGCGTGCCAGCGCATGAGGAGCTCGGCGCGGCGGCGCGGCGTGAGCCTGCTGTAGGCGCCGAAGGCCGAGTGCGCCGACTGCACCGCCGCGTCGACGTCCTGGGCCTCGCTGTCCGGGCACGACGTCCATGTCCTGCCCGTGCCGGGGTCCTCGACGTCGAAGGTCTTGTTGGATTTCGTGCCGACCCATTGGCCGTGGACGTAGCACTTGGGCGCGAAGAGCGTGGGGTCTGACAGCTTAAACGGGAGCTCCATGTTGGGTGGTGTTGTCTTGAATTTAGTCTGAGTTGAGATGCAAGGTTGGCGATGGCCCGTGAAAGGATGGGCGACTCCCCGTCTATAAATATGATGGGAATTGATGAAGTCACTGGAAGTCGATTTTGGAGAACCGAGATGGTCGCACGGAGTGGGGATGATGAACCCGAGCAGTAGGCAGGAGACACTTGTCGTGGGCGGGGGTGTAGGAGACATCCGGGGACTGGAAGACGGGCATTTGGATACCTCGGACCGCCGCACTCCAAGACGTGCGTCGAAGTACCTACTGGACGAAATGAAATTAGACACCCGCAACACCTGTAAATCTTCTCCGTGGGCTTCTCATGTATAGTGGGTGCGGATGAGTGCTGTTTAGGACATTGGTGCAGGAAGGAATCGGGTGGGACAGATGTTTCGTGAAAGAACAGACCTATCTATCTTTTTCATACAGAGAAGTTGCAGACATTATCATATTGCTGGGGCAATGAGAGAGTGGCCAAGTAAAAGTGTCTTGCACAGGATCCCGGGCAGGAGCATACACTGGTGGAATAAGTTCCAAATTAAGCGCAGACAGAACTCAGATCGAACCTGTCTTGGCGATCAGGCCCTCCTCCAGGCATTTACAGAGGCTTTCAACAGGTGGCTCTGCCATAGATCTCATAAATTGATTCGAGTTCACCAGCTTAAGGTCGGGCTTGAACCACTGCACCGTCACTAACCCCTGAAGGCGTGTTGCGGTAAAGAATTTGCCTGCGTCAACAAACCGCTCGATTGGTCGTACCACGTCGTTTTTGTTATATGAGAGATGCCAGTGCCGCAGGCCTCTGGCCAATAGAGGGCGAGGTGATGCATTGGTGTCTTGCCACCAGAGGCGACAGAGTTGAGCATCCAGGAATGACTCGCGAGTGATCCCCTGGGCCTTCGGGGTCTGAGTTTCCGATGTCACTGCTTCTTCAAGCCGGCCTAAGTTATTATGGAAATGAAATACGCTGCTTGTTATCGGTGTTGCTCCCTTAACGCAACTGCACGTGCCACTGCACGTCGACAGACCCTGGCTGAACAACCCGAACCCTCGCGAAACACTCATCGCCTCCCCGCACTCTCGAACGAGAGAGAAGCCCAGCTTGTTCAGCCACCCGATGACCTACGCAGTGAATATCATGCATTCTTTCGTCTTGAATTATGACCCTTCGACCTCCTTTCCGTCTTGGCGTCACACGCAGATTCCCGCCTTGACGATGGTCACAGGCTGTTGTACAAGCCGGCGGCGTTGAGCAGTCGCAGACCCAGGAACAACGCAGCATTTCTGCTCTGCGGGTCACCATTCTGCCTCGACATGGACATTCCGGCAGGTCTGCAGGCTAACTGGCCAATATGATGCCCTCACAAGATGTCTCTTGGAGATATGTCCAATATGTACGCCCAGCCAGCTGACCGAGCCATTGGCTCTAGGGGCAGTGAGGGACCAAGCGCAACCGTCGTGGCGGCCTGGCGAGGGTCAAGTCGGCGTTTCAAGCTGTTTCCGAGACGAGACTCCTCGGCGTCATGAACATTGGACGAACCAAGCAATAAGACTCAGTATGAGCCCCAAGTCGAAGACCCGCGTATCAAATTCTTTTACAGAAAAAGGCCTCTCATCCCCGGCCACGTCGGCGCCGACACGTTCTGCCTGCACCATCTTGTTCCCATCTCCGTCGCCCACAACGACTTCTGCTCAGGGTGCAGCGGCGCCTCTCCCTTGCCCAATATGGACCTTACGCCAAACACCACAGAAAACAAGGCCTTCGCAAAAAGGGACCACGACGCCCTGAGGCCAAAGCCGAGGCTATCGGACCGCAACCGATTCGTCATCGGCTCGATCCTCTTCCTCTCGTGGGCCTTCATATTCCTCAGCTTCTCCAACAGCGCAAACCCGCCCCTCGTGGAGCCCTCGACGTCGAAGCAGCTGTCCGTGCGCAGCTTCTCCTGCGATGAGGCGTTCTGGCCGTCGGCCGAGCAGTGTGGCATAGGCGGCGTCAACTGCGTCCCCGACACGAGCGGCGTCTTCCCATCCAAGACCATGGCATTCCGCTGCCCGGCCAACTGCGTGCGCGACGCCACCGCCACCGCCGACACCTCCCTGGAGGCCAGGCCGCACCTCGTCGGGGACAAGGAGGTGACGCAGCGGCCGGTCGTTATCGGGGGCCCCATCTACCGCGGCGACTCGGAGTTCTGCGCCGCGGCTGTGCACGCCGGCGTGCTGAACGATGCCAAGGGCGGCTGCGGGGTGGTCAGGCGCATGGGTCAGACCAACTCGTTCCCGGGCTCCGACATGTATGGCGTCGCGTCGCTTGCCGTCAAGACCTACTTCCCCCTGACTTTCAACTTCCCGGTCACAAACGAGGAGGTCCTGGGCAGCTGCCCGGAGGCCACCGACCGCAGCTGGGCCTTGCCGTGGGTGACGATCGGGCACACGGTTGCCTTCTTCCAAATCTCGAGCTCCAACGGTGTGAGGGCCGCCTGGCTCGCTTCGGTCACGACGGCACATCTGCTTCGGTGGAGGTCAAGCTCAGCGCCTCCGGCGGCACCCCCGGCGGCATCTGTTCCTGCTCAGAAGCCAGTCAGCGAGGCGGCCCCCATCCCGCACGTCTTGGAACCGGAAATAAATGGACAGACTCTCGACCTGGCAGTTTCCAACATCACATTCAAGTGGGAAACGCCTACGCCTCCTGGGGTTGAAGGAATCAGCATGCTGGTGGATGACGTGGAGCGGGAGCGTGTGTATTTCGGGGATGGGAGGGGCAAGGACAGCTTCTTTTGGGAGCGAGGGCCGCAGGCTTTCGTTGATTATATCCGGTTTGGTTATGTGAAGAACGGGGAGGTCTTGAAGTACTCCCCCGCAGGTACATGGCTGCTTGACGATTCGTGGATTGGGATCCCGGGGAAGACTAGGGCCAAACAAGATGCAGCTTGATCTGAGGCCCAGAGGATGGAGACTTTCTGTCTGTGAGATGAAGTCTTCGCCATGAGGGCATTCCATTGATACAGAAAGGAGCAGTAATAAATAGCTCTTGGACCTTAATGAACCTCCAGAGCCTTCCCATCACTTGAAGCCTTCCTAGGTATTTTCTATTCTTGCAATGTCAACCATCTCGGTTTCAGCTCTCAGACTGCCACTGAACAAACATCCGCTACCCTTTTGATTTCGTGGTAAGGCGCAAGACCGAGACTGAATGGCGGTTGTCTAGGCTTTTCAATTTCCTTCTCCTCAAGCTTCTTGCCTAAGTTCAATATCCACTTTGAAAAGTCTTGAGACAAAATACCTCAACCCAACTCGGTAGCTCGCCAACGGTTTTCAAAAACCTCCAAGCTCGGAGCCCAGCAACCGAAGCTCTTCCTTCTCAACCATTATCATCTGCAGCTTCTCCTGACGGCGTTCTGCGCCTGTTCTAGTCCTCACCATCTTTCTGGACGCTGGATACGACACAGCCGTCGTCCATCCTCCATTACAGCAGTGCCAGGAATACCCAGATAAGCAGCAAGCTTTCGAAGCAGATACAAGAGTGGTGCTTCTCACTTCTACTTCGACTACGTCCTGCTTCTACCACGTTCCTCCTGCGCGGTTGACGACGAACTTTCAGACACCTTTCAAAGACTTTCACAACGCACTACTTCCCAGACTCCCTCCACAGGCTCTTTCTGCCAAGTTCAAGGCCAGAGATCGTTTGAAACACGGTCATTTTTCATAAAGGCAAAAGCTGATTCGATCTTGAACAGCTGCCCGTATCGACGCCTGGTGACAAAACGTCTTTGCTACCGATCGATTCACCACGACAACCTCAAGTCAACGCCGTTCACTTTGCCGCACCATCTTATTATGAACTCACCCCTCTCCGATTAACAATCCACCATGGTCACCCACATCGCCAACGGCATGACTGCCAACTCCTCTCTGGACGATTTGCAGACTGATGAACAACGTCGGGTTCTCGACACCGTGTCAAAAGTCCGAAAGTGTGGTCTGGAGAGTGTTCTCTCGTTGCCTCAGATTGTTGTCTGCGGCGATCAGTCGTCAGGGAAGAGCTCGGTCTTAGAGGCTTTGACGGAGGTTCCGTTCCCGCGGTGAGTCTTTCTCCTCTGCCCGACTTTGTCGAAAGGTATTGACCCGACAACCACAGCCATGACAATCTTTGCACTCGTTTTGCCACTGAGATCAGCCTTCGTCGGGAGCCCACGAGCGCCGTGGAGCTGAAAACCATCCCAGATGAGAAGCGTCCAAGCACGAGCAAGAGAAGATGAAGTCATTCTCTGAGTCGATCACAGACCTGAACGACTTGCCTCGCATCATGGACAAGACAATGTGCATCATGGACATCTCCGAAGGCCGCAGCGCCTTTGCGAAAGACACGCTGAGCATCGAGATCCAGGGCCCCGATAGCCCACAGCTTACAATCGTCGATATTCCAGGGATAATTCAGTCCTCAACCAGAGGTGCATCGAATGCAGATGTCGCCATGGTCGCAGGTATCACTGAACATTACATCAAGCAACCCCGAACAATCTGCCTTGCCGTTGTTTCCGCAACCAACGACGCCGCCAACCAGCCCATTCTCCAGCAGGTCCGCAAGTTTGATCCACGCGGAGAGGTAAGTTATCTCCGGGTCCACGAGGCCAGCGGAAGATGTATTGCAGACTGACAATGTTCCAGCGAACTCTGGGCGTAATCACAAAGCCAGACCTTCTGCCCGCTGGCTCAGGCTCGGAGTCCAAGTTCCTCGAGCTTGCTCGCAATGAGGATGTGATGTTCAATCTGGGTTGGCACGTTATCAAGAACCGCAAGTTTGAGGAGCATGGATTTTCAATCGAGGAGCGAAACCTGTCGGAGAAAATCTTCTTCTCCACTTCGAACTTCAAAACACTGCCAAAGGAGAACCTCGGAATCGATACTCTGCGTGTAAAGCTGAGCCAGCTTCTCTTCGAGCATGTGAGGAACGAACTGCCACGTCTACAGGCAGACCTCGAAGCTGCCCTCAAATCTGCAGAGGATGAGCTACAGTTGTTGGGAAAGCCGCGTTCCACCGAGCTTGAGTGCCGTGACTTCTTCGTGGACCTGAACATGAAATCCTTTGAGCTGTGCAAAGCCGGTATCAGTGGCCACTATGAAAGCGATTGGTTCAAGGATGGCAAAACTCTAGTCAAAGATTGCGACATCCCGATCCGCCGGCTGCGGGCCATTGTCCAGTGGGCCAACACCAAGTTCGCTGATGAGTTCCGACTGGATGGTCATAAGTACGAGATTGACCTCACCCCGCCCAATTCCAAGCCGTCCAAGAACTCAAAGGTACTCTCCAAGGCAGAAGCCTTGAAGTGGGTCAAGAGAGTCCTCCAGCGGGCCCGAGGCACCGAATTGCTTGGGACTTTCAACCCGAACATGGTGGCAGAGCTTTTTTGGGAGCAGTCGGAGGCCTGGGAAAGCTCTCTGTTGATCACATCGAGAACGTCGCCAAGATGTGCGAGCAGTTTGTATCGGCGATTTTAGCCTCCATCACCCCCTCCAACATCAAAGCCCGTGTCTGGTAAGTAGATCCGCTATCTGCACAACACGATCTGTCTACTGACTTTCTGGACGCTCAGGTCGACGCTGGTTGCCCCAGCTCTGCAGGAGCGGTGCCAAGACGCCCTTAAGGAGTTAGACAAGCTTTTGGCTGATGCCAAAGACTTCCCAATCAACTACAATCAGCACTACACCGATACGGTACACATGAAGCGCCAACAGCGAATGTTGGCGCAGTTGGGCGACTACGCGGATGAAGAGGTTGACGACGACGTGTGGGTGCAAACGTCCGCCAAGGAGGTCATCAAGACATCGATTCACAACTGGGGGAACTCGACCACTGCGGACATAGAGGACTTCAGTTGCGAGGAAGCACTGGACTGCCTACTTGCCATCTATGAGGTAAGAGTGATCACGCGCTACCTATTCGCCGTATTCGCCTTACTGATGAGCTTCTCACTAGGTCCAGCAAAAGACCTTCATCGCCAATATCACGGCTCAGGTCATTGAGCGTCACATCGTCCGTGGCCTGCAGAACATTTTCTCGCCTGTTGTGGCACTGAACATCCCGAATGCCAAAATCTAGGCCATGGTTGCCGAGCCCACGGGCTCGAAGCGCAAGAGGGACTTCTTGACCGACTAGTCTGATAAGTTGAGGGAGGGAAAGAAGATCTTCCGTGGGATCAGCGGCGGCTGAGCACATCAGACATCCACAGATCTCGGTTGACGAAGCCAGCTCAGGGGCTTCGGGTCTTGCCTTAGGTTGAGTGGACTTGGGACCTACCTACTTGGGTACCGCTCAGTCACTAGTGCACTGGAGTGTTCACATGGATCTTGCCGCTGATATTTCGCAGCATTGATGGTGAGGAACTGACCGGTACACCATCTTCCTTATGGTGATGAATGAGGTACTGCTGGGAAGAGGCAAACTCATCTGGTGGTTAATTTTTGGAAGGCGAATTTGGCACTAGCAGATTGATGTTACTTGTCACAGCCATATTTCAGATACGTCACATACGCTATCATCCTGAAAGCTAACCATGCGTGTCCCTGCTGAAACGTTCTTGTTCCATACCGGATGATGCCTTCATTGTCAAATTCGGGATATGAAACGCTAAATTGTAAGGCCCAGCTTCTTGGGTTGCACTGGCTCCATGTGGAACAAGAACCCGGTGAACAAACTCCTTCCTCTGTGCCTCGGTTCCGAAAGCCCGTGAGACACATGGACCAAGACACTTCTGAGTCCCGTGTCACTGACTGGGTCGGCCTACTATAAAAGCGGTGCTACCCGTGTGACATTACTGACTTGGACTGTCAGAAATGAGTGAACGCCATGAGAAATGCCTCGCGTACACCGAATCTGCATTGGTAGAAGATTAGTCTAGACTTCGCCGCCCGACTACGGAAGTGTTACAAGGCTGGCCCGACCGCGGGCTTGGATGAGATTTTGAGTCACCAGGAGCCCAGCCAGGCTGAGCTACCAGAGACGGGAGGCGTGACAATAGATACGCACGGCGTGGTCAGTTGGTGACCAAGATGTCTCGCGTCGAAACGACTGGCTGTACACGTCACTGCAGGTCCCAGCCCGGCTGCCACCATGGATCTTGAGGTCTTGGATCGTATGCAGTACACCCAAAAAGGCAACCCTTTGCTCGTAACAGAAGGCGGGTCGGCTACATACACTCTCAGGGTCTGCAATGGACGTACCTAGGTATTGAAGGCCAGGCCCAGGAAAATACTCGAAAGGTTTCACGGTCGGTTCACTACAGGCGCATGGGAAGTCATGGTCCAGGAGTTAAGTACGATATTTCTTTCGACGTGGCCTGGGAAGTGAGAATTCTCGTTGCATTAAGATGATTCGTGATCTTCCAGCCGCCTGTGGAACGCAAGCTAGAGCTGACATGTGTCTCACCCACGACATACAGAACACTGAGAACAAATACCGGTTGCCCACGAAGTGACAGTCATTAAAAATGGTCCTCCGAGACCTCATGTGCTTAGGGCTCAGAAGTCGGTTCAACCCTCGTTTTGTGGCAGGCACATATTATCCTTCGCTTGATCTGATTTCACCTTGCTCTGGGCCCTGGAAACCTCCTCGATGTCGGTTGAATTTGCTGATCTTCTCTTGCGTATGGAAGACCACGACATCATCCCAACATGTCTGAGTGCAGAGCGTCACCGACCTCGAGACTTTCTCCTTCATTACCTGGGATGTGAGCAATTCTTCCAACGAGAGGATTACCTGGACTCACTGAGTCCGGAACAGGCAAAGCAGATTAATACAAGGCTAGAGCGGATACAGTATCTCCGATCAGTTCTTGAAAATGACCTTGGAGAAAGCCGGCAGCTGGTCCAGAATCTAACTGGCAGCTTGGCCGGTTGGAGGAAAACTAAGGACTTTCAAGAAGGCATCGGACGTGTCAGAGAGCTGCGCAAGATGCACTTCGCGGACAACGGCCTCTCGCAGAAAGAAGTACAAACGACTGGGCGCTACAAACAGTATAATCCTGACGTCGACACCAACGCCTATCTAATCCGATTTAAAGACGGCAGATTGGTCCGCGATATTGCTGACGACAGATTTCATGAGCAATTTCCCTGCTACAGAATATCAATCCACGACCTCATGTACGGAAGTGAGGAAGACAGCGCGTTGATTCCACCGAAGGGCACGATCAACTATTACCATTTACCTGCAAACAATATGCTAGTAAGTGAACCGAGGATGCTCCAGCAAGGAATGAAGTTCACGAAACATGTGTGTTGACAATTGTCAGTGGGCTGAAGTATGTACTGCGTATCCCAGCACGATCCCAACCAACGTCAGCCCTTGACCAAGGAAGGCTGACATTTCGTCAACAGAGCGCTATCAAAGAGTACTTCAAACACAAGCCCAAACCTACATCAGTCCCGCCTGATCCAAGCCCTCAAGATAGGACATCCGGCGACGCTGGAAAGATCGAGTTTGGGTTGGATCAAGGGCTCCTGGAGTCAAGATACTGGAGAAGCCAACAGCTGTCGTCTTCAGCAACGGGAAAGTACCTTGGGCCAATGTGCGAGGCTATCCCCGGATCCGCAGGTTTGGATACATGCTCCATAATGTACGAATACACATGCCCCGTAAAATGCTGACATTTCCTCCTGCAGAGGAGAGTGGAGCAAAAATTGCCTTATTTGTAGGGCGATCATCTATTTCACTGACATAAAAGACCCGTGAGCTAAAGTCAGCACGCAGATGCCATATCCACACTGGGATACAGCCCGTCATCAGGCCAAAATCTCCGATGCAGTGCAGAAGGAGGAAGAGAAATACAAAAAAGACAAGATCATGAACGAGCAAAGGCTCAGGGGTATGCGAAGAGTGAGGCAGAGAGGTCTTCAGCTCCTCAATGCCCACAGCCGCCAGCCTGGGTCCGAGTTTCGCCTGGAAAACCGTGATCTAGAAAAGTCCCGGACGATCCCCATACGGCCGCCAAAAAGAACCGCCACAGGTGCTTTCGCAAACATAATGAAACGCCAAGGACGGTTCCGCAGGCTTCCACTTTGGTCCGTATTCAGCACGGACGGTGCCGGGCGAGTCGTCGCTGGGACAGATCTCGGCCAAGTCCTTTTTGATGCCGCCGTCCTATACGAGGCAATGTCCACATACAGAGAGAAGAGTCTGATCAGGAAATACCTCCATGCCGATCCCCCTCTTCACCCACGCCGAACCCTCGAGCAGACTAACGCATGGACGCTGAGCTTGTCGTGGCATGCCAGCGCCAGAGACCAAGTCGTTCACCGCGCCACGAGGCCTAAGCAGCTCGACTTCCACTCCGTGGACCCTTCTACCAAGGAGTGGAGAGACAGGATCCGCAAGCTGCCCCGTGTGATGATGATTGACCAGCTTTGGATGTGGATTCTGGATGACCAGACCATCATTACTTGTTTCCCAGATCACGGCGACCTCAGTCATCATAATCACCTTCCAGGGATTCACAGCCGTATCAGGGACACTGTCCTCAAGCACGGAAAGGGTGCTGTTCGCACCGTATCTGACATGGCACTTGTGATCCTTAGTGAGGTTCAAACGTCCAAAGCCTCCATGGCCGGGATCAAGGCAAGCCTCCTTTTTCTCAGATTGAACTCGATGTGGAATTGAGATACAGATTCGCTAACAATGCATCAGCCGCAAGATGGTACGCTACTTGTCATGCAACTTTTCAGACAAGCGATTCGCGATGTGGTACGTGACCTACAATGGAAATGTTCTGAATATTTACTCAAGTACTCTGACCTAGGCCACCAAACACTCTTTCGGAGCTGAACAATACTGGGAGTGGGCGAGAATATTCTCCCGGCTAGCACATACAGACGTCGATAACGGCCTAAGTGACCTGATCGTGCCCTTCCTCGACATCGGAAAAGAAGGCGAGCTTCAAGGCCAGATAAAAAGCGTGCTAAGGGACCTTCAAATCATGCTTCACATCACCAAGGAACAACGGGAGGTGTTTCAAAGTTTCGAAAGATGCATGAAGCTCTTGCCACGAGCTGCCAAGCACCCTGCAGATATGGGACCACTGCTCACCGAAGCTCAGAATTGTATCCAGGAGCTGGAAGACATGGGTCGGAGCGCGGACGGAATTTCAACCAGCGTGGGTGCATGCTCGCCGTACCCGTGCTGCAGTCATCGATAAGCGCTGACAACAGGCCCAGCTGGACTATCTCATCTCGTTGAAGCAGCAGCAAGTCACCGTCGTGCAAGCGTGGCAGTCCATGAAGGAAGCCGAAGACACTCGAAAGCAGAATGTTACACTCCTGGTCTTCACCGTCGTAACTGTCGTCTTCGTAAGCAATCTGTCCATCTTGCCAAAACTTGTGAGCCTTTGGTTGATACTAAAACTTTTTCTAGTTGCCAATGTCCTTCATATCAAGCGTGTTCGGCATGAACAACAAAGAGATCGCGGGAAGAGATTCCCCAATGACGCTGGCTGATCAGTTCAAATGGATGAGTACGAAACAGATGAGCCCCTTTGCTTAGATTTTACTGACGGCCACAAAGTGCCGATTTCACTCAGCATTGTGGCCATCACATACTACCTGGCCTTCGGGAACCCGTGGAGGGTGTCGCGCGACATCTTCCGGTGGCTGTACATGAAGTGCGGGATGTACCAGGTCTTTGCCCCGCGAGACCTTACACTCTCGGCCCTCAGGGACAAGTACAGAGACCGGTCGAAGAAGAAGGAGGCAGAGCAGGCCTGGGAGCGGCGGCGGTCCGCGCAGATGGCCAAGGACAACGAGGACAGGACGGCGGCCCTGCGACGCGCGGCGGTGGTGGCGCTGCAGCCGTCCGAGGCCATCTCCCCTGACACGCCCGTGATGACACCGGTCACGGCGGATGAGCCCAGCACGGGGATGTTCGCTGTGTACCAGGATATGGCCAGTGTTTCAACAAAGCTGCGGACATCATAATTAGAAGAGGGGGGCTGGCGACAGCATTCAAGGATCCCAGCACAGTGGCGAGGTCTCGGGGCCGCCGGAGGACGCCGGCCCGGTGGTGTTTGACTTCAGGACACTGAGAAGCGGCGCAGAGAAGCGCAAGGGAGTTGAACATCGCTATTCATGAAACCATAGACTATGAAATCCATGCCAAGCAATATTCGCATTCTGTCTTATCGGGTTGGGAGATGGACCCGACAGCCCCGTTTTTACAGTCAGTAATTAGGTTATCGCATGTAGCATCCCCTGGACGCAGCACTATTCATAGTATGCATTAACAAAGGCCCGCCTTCTACGATCCTCTTCCCACTCCTTGAGAATCGTCTGATCCTTGCCACAGGCGAAGCAACAAGAGTCCTTAAATCGTCATTACAAAGCATAAGGTTTGTGTCCAAGTACATTACATTTCTAGCACTAAAAGTGTATGTGATTTTGTGGCTGACATACACCATTTATCTACTCGTCCTCACCTGGGCAGTCAATCACGGACTCACACGAACACGTGGCTGAGCAATCGCAATGGCCCGGATCCGAGCTGCTCCGAGAGAATCCTTCACACGTGCGCCTTACGTTGCTCAGTGTTCCAATGTAATTGGGCCCTCTTTGACCGATCAAAACAAGAGTAAAGGGGGGTGGCCATGACTCGCCAAGTGCCTGTCATTGTGCTGCATGTTACGGTTTCAACTTGGCAGGCTCCAATGTCTTTAGTCAAGCACAGAGCTGGAATCCTGCAAGGTACCAGACCAAGATCGATGGTCATTCTGGCTCTTGGGACGGTGAGGGGATTCCGTCCATTCGTGGGCTCGAGCAGCGCGGCCAATTACCCCGAAAGCAACACGCAGGTGGGGTCGTCACGGCTGACAGCCATGGTGCAGAGCCCCGGAGAGGGTCCGTCCTGAGGCTGTCGTCGATGCTTCCCCGCAGAAATGTCAATTTAGATGAACCTAGAGTCAAAAGGAGGTTGTGGTCCCGAGCCAATGCTCCGCCACCCGCAGCATGGTCCACACCCACCACGGGCCACTATGTAAAGAGGACGCTCACCTGACAGTTTTGATGAACAGGGGAGCTTTTAACATCTGCAAGACATGCTACTTCTTAGCGTTCCATTCATTCCCACAAGACCACTACCGAAAGGCTTCCCATTCGTTTGAAGCCGGCCGTGTTGCATTTCTCCATTCCCTAAGCGCCTTACGTGTTCCAGTACGGCAAGGGGTTCGGAGCCGACATCCCCAGGTCTCGAGACAAGCATTTTTATAAGACGACACTTGCTTGTTCACTCTGATCCTGGTCTAGATCGCCCATATACCGTCGTTTAATTCTCATTCGCCATGCACAAAGGGCTCCTACTTGCCGCCGCCTTCGGTGGCTTCGCCGCCGCAGACGAGACATGGACCATCAACGCCAGCTCCAACTGGGGAACATGGGAGGGATGGGGCGTGTCTCTGGCCTGGTGGGCAAAGGCCTTCGGCAACCGTGATGACCTCTCCGACATTTTCTTCAGCCTCGACAACACCACATTTAACTCCAAGAGCGTGCCCGGGTTGGGCTTCAATATCGCCCGTTACAATGCTGGCGCCTGCAGCAGCAACACATACAACGGCACCTCCATGACCGTGCCGTCCACCATGAAGAAGTCTCGTCAAATCGATGGTTTCTGGTGGGACTGGGCTTCTAAGGACTCAAGTTCATCTAGCTGGGTAAGAGTGTCCCATGGTCCGGAATATGCCGACCAGACATAGTCTATGGTCTATGGTAATGGGCGGCTTTCGGTTTTGACGTTGCTAACATAGATGACTGTGCAGCATTGGGACGTCGATGCCAACCAGAGAACAGCCCTCACTAAAGCCAAGGCCAACGGAGCCAATCGTTTTGAGCTTTTCAGCAACTCTCCTATGTGGTGGATGCTGAATAACAAGAACCCCGCTGGGAGCAACGACGGATCCTCAGACAACCTCCAGACCTGGAACCAGGCCGACCACGCGCTATACCTCGCCCAGGTTGCCGCACGGGCGAAGAGTAGCTGGGGCATCAACTTCGAGAGCGTCGAGCCGTTCAACGAGCCCATTTCGACTTGGTGGAACGGCAAGACAGGCACCCAAGAAGGCTGCCACTTCAGCGTCGGCGCCCAGGCCAGCGTGATCCCCCTCATGCGCTCGCAGCTCGACTCGGTCGGGCTCTCGTCCGCAGTCGTGGCCGCGTCGGATGAGAACAGCTACGACGGGGCCGTCTCCACGTTCAAGGGCCTGGGCTCGGCCGCCACCGGCAAGCTCGGCCGCGTCAACGTCCACGGCTACCAGAAGGGCAGCGGCGACCGCAGCGGGCTCTACACCCTGGCCACCAACGCCGGCAAGAAGATCTGGAACTCCGAGTACGGCGAGAACGACGCCACGGGCAAGGAGCTCGTGTCCAACCTCATCCTCGACTTCCGCTGGCTGCACCCCACCGCGTGGATGTACTGGCAGGCCATCGACGGCGGCGGCTGGGGCCTCATCAACGGCGACAACGACGCCGTCACGCTCAGCAACGTCGAGCAGAAGTACTACGCCCTTGCCCAGTTCAGCCGTCACATCCGCGAGGGCATGCGCATCCTCGACGGCGGCTCCGACCACGTCGTCGCGGCGTATGACGCGGCCAAGTCGAAGCTCGTCATCGTGGCGGCGAACTGGGGCTCCGCGCAGTACCTCAACTTTGACCTCTCAAAGTTCGCTACAGCTGGCAAGGACGGCCAGACCATCCCGAGGTGGTCCACTGTTGTCGCTAGTGGTGGTGCGCAGTATGTTTCTGCCCCTGCCGACACCAAGCAGAACGGCACCAAGTTCTGGTCTTACTTCCAGACCAACCAGGTTCAGACTTTCGAAATTTCGAATGTCAAGATCTGAGAAGGATGTTTCTTTCCCCCAAAACCTTGGAGATATTACTCTCCTTTTTCATGTACATAATGCTTACGTCCGAGCTTTTTCCTACCTCGCGTCTCGGTCGTCAATAATAGGATATGAAAACTAGTAAATACAGAACGATCCAGTGACCGAGAACCGCCTTTTTATGGCACTGTTCTAACCAGCGCCTCTGGTTGGGACAGTGCCGAGGCTTCCATATATCTCGATGCGTGGCAGTGCTTCTGAACGTGATGCGACGCTCTAAAGATTTCACCAAAGCAAAATATCTCTAATGAGCCCCCTGAATATTATGCTTCAATAGCCGAGTGCGAGAGTATCAAGTCACAGCGATACAGGTCCTGTGTGCCAGTATTGTCTAGCTAGCTCTCTGACCACGTCCGCTTCTGGTTCTGCTACCCTTAGACGCGAGAACCCCTATTCTTCCTTATCTCCTTTCCAAGCGTCAAATAAAATCATTGCGGTTGAACGTCATCGCAACGTTCAAACCTCATCGGTCGACCTATTTTACCGAGGCAGAGGAATATAGATATTAGACTCGGTGAGCCTTATCTCAATTTGAGCCACCTTATGTGCCGTGTACCGTCCGAAGTACTCTAAGTCCGAGATAGCTCTCCGGCCCCGGTAGCAGCTGAGACGGGGTCGGCCGCTAGCTCCTCGGCCTCGGCTTGGGATCCCTCCGGATCCTTCTAAGATTAGCTCTCGTCAGCCATGACCGCGAGCTTAATCCGACCACACAACCCCACGCCAGGAGGCTGTCAAATCGAATCAGCTGCAACGCAAATAGGAGCCATGGAGTCTGAGAACCACATTGAAGCAGGATCTTCTATTTCGCCTTCTCCAAGCAGACCGGAACGTGCCGGCAATGGTGGCACGGGCATCGGAGCGAAGAGGAAACCCGTGCGAAGGGATCCTGAGAAGAGACGCCAGCAGAACATTCAGGCTCAGAAGAAGTACAGTGAGTGATCACATGCTTCCACACGTGGCTTTTCCCATCTGGCAGCAATGCCTTCACCTTGCGACCTCTCTAATCCGTGGCCGCAGGGGAGAAGCTCAAGACACGCCTTGACCATCTTGAGAGTCTGGCAGCCTCTGTCTGCAACAAGGAGACAGTAAGCTCGGCGGACACAAGTCTCGCTCTTTTGCCCCGAACGGTTCCCTTACATGGGAGTCCACATCTGAAAAGTTGCTTAAACTTCTCGGGACCCGCCATTGAGTTCTCCGCGCCGACACTTTCTCCTCCACAGCACATACCTTCTTCGAGCACCACACTCTGGGACTCGACCACCTCCGTAGACCTCTCTCACCTGATTCGGGCCAAGGACCATGCTCCCAGGGCACGTTCCTGGCTTGGCCTGGTCGACTGCGGCTGTGTGAGACCCCACGTCCAAGTGAGCTCCGAGGCCGCAAGAGACTGGGGGGGCATGAAGATACTGAGCATCGGGCCAAGCTTCTGCACACCCGACCCCTACATGAACACGCTGCGGATCGAGCGTATCTGCATCCTGGAGGCCATCATGTCCAACTGCCTGCAAATCGGGATCACGGAAGATATGTTCTGCGGCGAAAGTGCCATCTCGCCTTTCTTCCGGCCCAGCGGCTACGGCGCAGTTGACAACCCCGGCTCCGATGCCGTGGTCACGACGGTCCAGCGTATCTTCAAGACGCTCAAGCCAGATGTGAGGCCAATCAAGGAACAGGTTACCATGATGCACCGGCCGGTTATTGACATTCTCCCGTTCCCGACGTTCCGGAAGAATCTCATATACAGCGGAGACGCCGTCCGCGAGGAGGAGTTGTACCATGACCTGCTAAATGGCCTAGTCTGTTGGGGAGGGGCAGGTGTTGGGAAGAGAGACAGAGACGACTCCACAGGTCGTGTATCAACTGGTACACCGTGGGACAGTAGGAGCTGGGAGGCGAGACCGTGGTTCCTACAGAAGTATTGGACTCTTCTTGGCGGCGAAGATGGCGAGCTAGTGAGGCAGAGCGAGTGGTGGCGGAGTATGCGAGGGGATGATGTGGATCTACGACTGGGTGGCTAGACTCGATGATGTCGTAGAAGGAAATTGTGATTGTGAGCACTACAATCATTCAATGACGAGGTGTCAGAATGAATTGAATTGGTGCATGCCTCTGCGTATTGGCAAACGGAAATATTTGATGCTTGGCTGCGAACGGACCGGCGTTTATATGCAAACTTTCCCAACCATTCAACACACTTGTCCACCATTTGAGGTTCTCAAGATTGACATCAAGCGTGGTACGTCAAGCGTGGCACATCAAGCGTGACCTCATCAGTTGCAATACACGGCTGAGGTCACCCATCATGTTAACTATGTTATTCATGGCAACTACATCGAAAACGAGTCATATGTTGCATTCACGGCCTTGGTCGTCAGTAAGTTGAGCATCCAGTTACTATCCAACGTAACACCACTGGTGACTCCAAACCATGAATTTTGATTTCCGAGATTCCTTCATATAACTAACTCCCCAAAGCCGTTGTTTTTCTGGAGAGGAGAAAGAGAATAACCAAGGGCCTTGTGTGTCGGCTGATGGAACGTAACAGAGGGCTGTAACCACCTGGCCCAGGACTGTGGTTACTTAGAGTTTAGTATTGCTGGGGCTGCCGATTTCCTTCAATGTTAACAACCGAACCTTTCACAGCTTCCTATATTCACCGTAGTTGGATTTGATGGCTCCACAGATTGGGAACTGTCAGGCTATCTCATGTCACAGAGACCTGTAACCTATATACTTCATCTCCTGTGTTATGTTATTCAACAAGTCAATAAAATGGGAGACACATGGGTCCCAGGCAATATTTAAGGAAAAATGCCTTCAGCTTCTGTCCACACTCTTCTTCTGACCACCATCACCCTTCTCAACACATTGACAACTCCGATCACCCATCACTCCGCACAATTGCCGATCGTTGACGCTTCGGAACATCCTAAGACTATCACAATGGCCTCCGTTCTCACCATCTTTCTCTTGGCCTTGATGCTGGTCTCTGGCGCTTTCGGATTCTCCTTGAACGTCCGGAACAAGTGCGGTTTCCCCATTTACTGCTCTGCTGCTCGAAGCGATCCTCCTGTTGGTAAGATTACCTGTCGTGTAACCTATCGTCTGAAAACCAGCCTTGCTGATATATCCAAGGATTGTCAACTCCCCCGACAATAGTCCCTGCGGGTGCAACCTGGCGGTCCCCTTTGGATGCTCGACCGGTAAGATAAGACCCTCTTCGTTTATGCAAACACCATTTGCATCCTCATCGTGGCTCCGAGAGCAAACCTGATTGCTGAGCCCATTTAAGAACAACATCGGCGCCGTAATGAAGTGCTCCACCGATAGCCACATTCCGGACACCAACCAGTACCAGTTAGAGTTGACTGTCCACGGAGACAACGGCCAGTCTTGGCTTGACCTTTCCATCGTCAACGGCCAGCCATTCAACCCACACGAGCGAGCCGCGTACTTCCCTGGCACCAACTGCGGCCGTCTGCAGTGCGCGCCCGGCGACCACTCCTGCGAGTGGTGCCCAAACATCGGACAGACAACCTGCGACCCGCCACGATACATTGTCTGCGACACCACCACGGCGGACGCTTGGATGTATCTCTGTGGATACAATTGAACGGACGGTGCTGAGGGAATTGAGGAGGGTGGGTCATCAGGACTGTAGTACACACTGGACCTACTTCGGAAGTACCATACATGTGTCGTAAGGGCGAGGCCGCAGAGATCACTTAGCTCTTTGCTTGTCTGAGGGGCGAACGCAAGATATGCATGATATTAGTATCTCTAGGGTCAGAAATGGAACACAAGTCCTGTCTCGACTACAACGCATTATGATGTGATATGCGAACCAGTTGCTTATGATCAAGAGGTCCGATTAAGATCCCAAGGTGCAACGTTGAGTCACAATCCGAAGGCACCTATCTCTATGTCGGCACAGTATCAGTGGTTAAGCCGTATTTGAACACTGAATGTCTTTCCGACAGGATCCAACATCGCGGGAGTCCCGGCAGCTCCATCGAAATTGAGTCTTAGTTGAAGTGTTCAATAATGTAGGTCATGGACGCCACCTCCCAAAAGAATGCGTGGCACTGGGTGTATTAGTTATACTCAGCTCCGCTCCGGTCTCCGATTGAACCGAAAGTAGAGAGTCGAATAAAGACGTCCCCTGCGGTCAATCTGAGTCGCCATTCCATACCTATTTTCTTTCGTTGTAGAAATTATCTGTATTCATTATCTCTGGACGAATTGCTTCGCGGAGAACGTAGAACTTCATATGTTCGGAAGGATCATGTTACTACAAATGGGAGATCTCTACGAAATACGATCTTGTGATGTAATCTGGGCTGGCATATGGCTACGCAAATCACGAATGATACCCATTGCGACGACCCTCGAGGTTTTAATGTTCAGCTTCTCGGGGATTAGTGATCCTATGGGGAGCTGCACGAACACTTGCATGCCAGGCGACCATTTTGGCCCCTTTCGTAGCCGTGGCTTGGCACAGCATTTGCACATGCCTCGGCGTATCCTCTGTTCATCCGAACAGGCCGCTGAACCTAAAGAGCTTTGGAAATTGCACCTCTCTGTGTACGCACTGCTTCGGGCTTCGCGATTCGGCCAAGTCTGGAATCTTGTTTAATTAATACGGGAAGCATCACATCAACATGACCTTCACATGGCAATCAAACTGCGGCTCCGAGAACAATTATGCCCAGGTACCTCCAGATTACTTTAACAAGGCCATTCTATAAAATGCGGAGACAGTTCGAGTGATTGAAAGCCGTATCCGAGCCTTCGAGATCCACTCGTGCTCCTCGTTTGCGGCTGAGGCAGTCCATGCCGTTGTACCAGTCACACAGCCTTCTCATCTCGTTGATCGCCTCGTAATTCCATTCTGTCCTTACCGCGCCGCTACCTCGATCAATCCATCATGGCACGCACGGAATTTATCGCAGCGTGCCTTTTATTCAACAACATCGCCCATTACTCTGTATTCGCCGCGGTGACCTTGAGGGGTCTTGATGCATCCCACTCAAGTCCGGCCTCAACAATTCACGATGTCGCCCGTCTCGATGTTGGGCTGGGGGAACACGCCTCGAGCGCACGGAGTGACGGTAGCTCCGAGAGTTCAGGCCAAATCGGCAGGTCTCTCAGCAAAATGGCGGCTCCAGACCAGTGGTCCGACTGGCTTGGCGAGCAGACGTGCACGCCAATTTCTAAAACGTACCCAACGTCGCTTGGTCAGCTTGTGGAGATAATAAATGATGCTCGCGGCAAGAACCAGCGCGTGCGCGCCGTCGGCTCCGGCCACTCGACGTCCGACATCACACGCACTGATGGTGGTGTCTTGATCGACCCACACCAGATGGCGGCTTTCGTGGACGTTGATGAGACATCGCTCAGCCAGTATGGCAGTGCCATGCCTCTGATTCGAGTTCAAAGTGGGATCCTCATCAAGGATCTCAACCGGCAGCTTGACAGCCGCGGCCTTGCGCTGATGCATCTGCCCGCCTACGACGGACAGACGATATCCGGGGCTATGAGCACCGGCACTCACGGCTCCGGTGCCAAATGGGGACCAATGGTCAGCATGCTGAGATCCATTGTGATGGTGGTCGAGAATGGTACCGTGTTCCAAATCGAACCAGCCAGTGGTGCCATCACCGATCCATCCAAGTTCCCCGGCATGCTGGCCGAAGTTCCCGGGGTACCCGTAACCCTGCTGCAAAATGACGACTGGTTCCACGCGGCGCAGGTGTCCATGGGGTGTTTGGGTGTCATCTACTCTTACACGATTGAGATTACGGCGGCTTTCCATGTATCGGAGAATCGGACGGCGGTGCGGTGGGAGGACATCAAGAACCAATTCGCACCCGAGTCTTTCAACCCGCTGCCGGCGCCCCTGGCCAACTGGGATCACTTCGAATTGGTCGTGAGCCCATACGCGAGCGACGACGACAACAAGCACCCCTGCGTCTGGATCGAGCGTGCCCGTGTCGGAACCACACCGAAGCGTGGTGCACGGCAGGACTTTTGGGGGCGTATACTGGAGGATGTTGGCATTCTCTTGACAGGCATACTGGACAACATCCTGAATCTCTTCCCGCGGCTGGCGCCGTCGTCGATCAACACAGCGATGGAGGCGCTGACGACCGATGACGCACCGTATATTGACAGCAGTTACGTTGTGTTCAAGGTGCTGGACTCGGAGCTGGAGCTCAAGGCGCACGCCATCGAGCTCCACTTCGAGGCGCAGAACCTCGTCGCGACGGTTGACGAGCTGATGTCCACGTTCCAGAGGATCGCGGACCAGAAGAGGCTCTACGTGGCCGGGCCCGTCGGGATCCGCTTCGTCGCGGCCTCGGATACGCTGCTGGCACCCCAGACAGGTCGCCTGACCGCCACGGCGGAGATGTCCAACATCGTGGGTATTCAAAGGGGGGTTGAGTTGCTGCAGGAGGTCAAGAGTGCCATGTCCTCGGCAGATAGGTCTGTCAGGGTACACTGGGGCTTGGACCTGGACACCGTCAGTGCGCAGGACGCGCGCGACTGGTACGGAACCAACCTTGACAAATGGTTGAGTGTCTACCGGGAGGTCAACGCCAATGGAATGTTTAACAACAAGTTTACAGACAGGCTGGGTATTACGGTGTTGTAAAAAGGATTTCTTATGGAGACAATGCAATAATCAACGGTTCTTACCGACGAGTGTAGTGCCGTATAGAATTGCGGAACTTTGCTTATGCACGCAACTGGCCAAAGGGCTTGTTTTAATAATTCACCTCTGTTTTGGTTCCAAAGGATTTATGGAGAGTAAGGCCGGCGTGACATCAGCCAACATGCCAGAAAATATTCCCGGTGAAAGCTTCATATTTCTTGGCAAGGTGGGCTGTCCGAAGTGTGATCTCTCCGAAAATCAAACTATATGGGGCAATGGCTGAATCGAGGTCCGGAGGGCAATTGCAACAACGGTGTGAGCTACGCGGCAAGGTTTTCGAGATCCATTTGGAAACCTTGATCTTTGAACAGATGTTTGAGGACTGTGATGCTGTGAGACAATGCGACACGGTATGAAGGACTAGGCCTGGCAACTCTCAGAGTCAACGTGGTTGCAACGCCGATTGTACCGTGGTAGGTCGGTACCAATGAGAGGTTTTTGGTTTGTGACGAGAAAGGTTGGCAGGAAGGCAATGGCCACTTCGCTTTGCTCTGGCTGATGTGGATCAACATTGAAACGAGCCGAGGGAAGACCGCGGGCAATTTGGATTCCACTGCAATATGCCGTGTTGGGCGTACTTAGGTTTGGTAGTGAAGGGTTTCGTCACAGTTGTGTTCTCGCGTCTGCCGCATGAGTGCATGAATCTACAAGAACTGATCGACGGAAGAGAATTCTCCCAGCCCAGCCCGTCAAGCCTACCACATACCCGAGAATCCCCGCCAGTGCAGATGCAGCCTTTTGTAATTCCAGATGACTTTTCCTGATCACAGCCCCGAGTGGATACGATAAGAAATGACCAAGATGCATCCGCAAAATGCATGTTCATCCGAAGACAGAAACGTGACGACAAGGATGACTGTATCAAGGACACCCCTCACCCGGGTCTCGGATAGTGGGGCACAATCTACGCAAATCCACGAATACGGTGAGGGGATATTCCGTTGGCTGGGCACGCAGGGCATGGTACCTAGGTTTGATGATAGCTCGGCCGTACTTATACAAGGCCCGTTCGCCAGCCGCTCAGCTGCCCGGCGTGCTGGGATGCTGCTTTTGGCTAGCCATCTGGGCGCCCGACGCACCTGGGAAATCCTTCCTCCGCTTCAAAACGAGACGCGCAGCGGTTTCGAGTCCCGCGGCTGTTGCACGCAACCGCCGCTGACCCCGTGTAGCATCAGGATAGTCTATCCAGTGATCGGGACCCCACATCTGCCGGACTCCTGGCCGAGGATAACCACAACTTATAAATCCCTCGCATCTCAATGCGCATCTTCGCGATTCGTTTTCCTAGACCTGTTGACTGGCTGATGTGACCTCGCAAGAAAATGAACGGCAAATTAGATACGTACAGGGCAGCCGTGGTGACGGTGAGTGCTAGTTCTCTGACTACTGCCTCGTGGATGAGCACTCATCCACAGTCTCACGGGTGCAATACATTCGCAATATAAGCGAATCATGAGCTGATACCGTCTCAGGAGACGGGAACACCCCCAAAGATCGAGATCCGGACCTTGCCCAAGCCAACGCCCGGACCCAACGATGTCCTCGTTCGGCTGAACCTTACCTCCCTTTGCGGCACAGACTGCGGGCAGGCCGCAGGCCACCTGGGGCCGACGAAACCCATTCTGGGCCACGAGGGGATCGGCCGCGTCGAGACCTTGGGAAGCAACGTGTCGTCCTTCGACCCGACCATCCAGGTAGGCCAGCGCGTGGGCGTGGCGTGGACGCGCGACTTCTGCGGCAGCTGCGCCTTCTGCACCAACCTCGCGCAAGACGGGGAGACGCGGTGCGCCACGAAGCCGCACTCCGGCACCGCCGTCGACGGCACGTTTGCGCAGTACACCCTGGTCCCCGCGCGGTACCTGCTGAGGATCCCCGACGAGCAGTTCGGCGACCTGGCGGATGAGGTCGTGGCGCCCGTGCTCTGCGGGGGTGTCACGGCCTACAAGGCCATCAAGTCCATCCCTGGCTTGACCCCGGGCCAATGGATCGTGGTGAGCGGGGGAGGCGGCGGCGTCGGCGCTTTCGCTGTGGCCTTCGGGAAGGCGATGGGCTATCGCGTCATTGCGACTGACGCGGGCGCCGGAAAGGGGGCCTACGCCCTCGGGGAGGGTGCCGAGCACTACGTCGATATCACTTCACCAGAAGTCTCGCCTAACGGCGTGGGCTCCGTAGTGAAAAGCTTGACTGGGGGCCTGGGTGCGAGTGCGGTGATTGTGTGCGCAGGCGCACCCGCCGCATATCAATCCGCTCTGGGTATGCTGGCGCCGTTCGGCACCCTGATGTGCGTTGGCATAACGCCTCCCGGCGGAGCCTTTTCTGTGCATCCCCTGATGTTTATTGCGTCCGGGTGGAGGGTGATGGGTTCCGCCGTTGGCACACGACGGGACACGCTGGAGGCGCTGGAATTCATCAAGCGGGGCCTGGTCAAGCCAAAGGTCCAATGGGCTGAGTTGGAAAGGTTGTCTGAGCTGATGGATGATGTCAGCAGGGGCAAGGTACGTTGTGTCCTGGAGAAATTCCACCGTGGCTCAGCGTGTGATGTACTAACAGTGTGTATCCAGGTTCAAGGGAAATATGTGATAGACTTAGATAAGGCTTGACTGAACTCATGAAGCTTTCGCCTCCAACGGCTGCTGTGCATATGAAGCATAAGGTAGTACTCTGCGGCAGCAAGTCACCACCGAAGTTCGATAAATACCAGTAGCTTAACTCCTCAGACGCCTTTCAGGAGGCACAGTGCTTCAACCAGTCTCCAGCGTGATTAATAGCCCAAACACAGAGACTGAGTACACCCACGTGTTTCCATTGTTACAAGCATCGAGTCACTCTCTAGTTGATATATGCCTCCACTCCAACTGGCATGGACTTAGACTGGATATAATTCGCGGTGCCGCGCCTCGCGACTACAAATAACGTCCCTGGCCCACTTTCGGCCCCCCCCTTAATTCGGCGCATACAAATTGTATAATATATTATTAAATAATACCTACTTTTTATATATTTATATTAATTTATATAAATTAAACCAGATAAAAATATAATAATTAATATTAATAAAACATATATATTGTTATAAGCCAACACGACGGCACCCCAGGACCCCGTTCCGATAGCCCCAGCAAGCAGGATCAGATGCCACGACGCAACCCCGCAGGGACTTGATGGCAGAGTCAGCACTTACATAGGGTTAGGGTCAGGGACCCACCACGATCAATAAAATCGACATCAATTCTATTAAGCAACACTTAATCAACAGAATTACCATCGATACTGTCGACGACGGATAAAGAGTTGGGACATATAAGGACATGGTTATCACCACAGTAGATAGCTTTATAGAACAGACTCTTCAGTCGTCAATCTAAGTATTCAGTCTTACAACTGGATAGCCTCACAGCTTCTAATCATACCCTCTTCGTGACAATGTCTTCGTATACTGGAATCAGTCAAGTACCTATCGCCTCTACGCCGCTCTGCTAACATAAACCCTACAGGTTACCTACTGAACCCTATAAAGGTTTAGTGTAATTATTATATATATAATATTAAAATTTAAATATAATAAATATTAATTTATTTTATTATTATTAATAGTCTTTTAATGAAATTAATTATAATTTTACTTTTTTAAAAATAATATTATAAAAAAAGAATTTTCTTTTTGTAAAAAAATAAATTTTAATTTTTTCTATATAAACTTTTATTAATAAATTATTAAATTTAATAAAACTTTTTAAAAAATATTTTAAATATTAACAAAATATTTAAAATTTTAATATTTAATATTTTAAATATATAACGTGGTTTATCAGTAAACGGACCATATCAGTAAGTAGATCAATTTTACCATTTTTGCCAACTTCAGCCAACCCCAGCACCCGCCCAGGGCTAAATAATTAATAAAAGTTGGCACCAATTAGTGCCAACTGGTCTTAATTGCTTATTTTTAATTGATTTTGTTAATTTGGAGGGGTTAGTGTAAGTGCAGTGCTGGTCCGAATAGGCCGACTTTTGGTAGGAAATATGTACTTTGCACCAAATAGTGCCAACTTCGCCCTTAAAATCCCTGTCCGCCGCAAACCACTAATATACATATATTAGCACCAATTGGTACTAACTACGCTCGTTTTGCTATAATATAATCAGAATCTGATCTATCAGACTTTTCTTTATTTTTTTTACAAGTTTTTGCATAATGCTCAGCTTTACCATACTTGCCACAACATCGTTTGCTTAGTCCGCTATGGACCTCCTCCTCAGCACCACTGGCCATTTTAGCAGCTGGCCGCTTCCCCATTTCTTTTTAATTAATTATTGCCTGGGATCCCTTAATACTAAGTGCCCCTTTAAGCTGCACTTGGGTCCTTTTAGCCCTCCGGCGTTTAGCAAGTGCTAA
>LJJS01000606.1:0-30273 GCA_001447215.1 Diaporthe aspalathi
GGTCCGCGAGGACGGAGCCGTCGGCGTGGTTGCCGCGGACGCGGGGGCCGTAGCGCGGGCCCTACGGTGGGACCCGGACGCGCCCGGGTCGTCGGCTGCGGCGCCCGGTGAGGAGGTCGGCAGGCAGCAGTTCTCGCCCGAGGAGGCGCGGGAGATTGTGCGGAGCTGGGACGAGGGCTGGAAGAGGATCTCGCTGCACGACGCCCAGCTCAAGTTTGCCGTGAGTATATGCACACGCCCCGGATAAGACCAACGGTCATTGTCTTAAGGATGATGATGATGATGATGACGACGCGGATTGATTGATTGACTGCTAATGCTATTGTCCGCTCTCCACAGGTCACAAAGCGTGTCCTCCAGCTCACGGGGCACCCTATCCCCGACTCCAAGCTCCTGTCCGTCCACACGGCCGGGCACCTCGTGGCACTCCTCGTCAAGCCCGAGCCGCCGGCCAAGGTGGCCGAGGTCCTCGAGCAGCAGGGCGAGCTGGCGAAGCTGCCCAACGTGCGGGTGTACGCGACGCGGCGCACGCCCGTGCACAAGCACCAGGAGGTCGGCAGGTGGAAGGTGATCGTCAAGGAGCTCGAGAAGAGGAAGATCCCGGCGACGGGCGACGGCGGCATCGGGCGGTTCGTGGAGGACAAGTGGCTGAGGGGCCCCAGGCCGCCCAAGAACGAGAGGAAGAAGAGGAGGTGATTGATGCGAGGAGCGGCTGTGGTTTAGATTTGGCATGGCATGGCATGGCGTGGGGTTGGGCCTCAGTTGGTCGAAGAATTATGCCAGTAGTTGCCCTGTCACAAGGATGTAAACTACAGTGCAAATGGAAATGCCACGCCGGCTGGCAACATAGAAGCGTTGCTGTCGGAGGGACTCGAGTGCCATGTTCTTTGCTGATGAATCGGTCGTACACGCCCATATACCTACCATTCGCGGGCCTCGACGTTGGATGTGGGGGCCCCCATATTTTCTGACGGTAGAACCAACAGCCTTGAAACTCTAGCTCGGATGTCGGCTCAGACTCTGCGTCATGGGTGAAATTCCACACATCCGAAAAGAGCGGGAGTGAGCGAACATAGCATCAGTGGCACATCACTTGCCCGTAGTTAATAGATCAAGATGGTCAAAATGGGTTTTGTGAATGTTGGATTCTCAGAGGTTCAATGATTATCTATACATTCTTGGTCGCAACGCAACGACGCATCCCAACGTGTTCCCCAATACATTCCTTCGCCATTTCTGAAATTGCCACGGTGGTCGAAGTCAAGACGGAAGTTGGTGGTTTACTTGCTGCAGGTGCCTAGGAGGGAATGCATGTTAGCCATCAGGACTTCCTATGCTTGTTCAGGATGATGAAGGCAGGATGTGTAGGGCGACAACTTACAGTTGGCACCGCAGTTGCAGCCGGAGCCGGAAGAGGAGCACTGGCAGCCAGACATGTTGATGTTTGGTGGTTGTTTTGGGTTGGTAAGGGTGTTGTGTGTTTTTTGGTAGTATGTTGGTTTGGTATGTGTGATGGTTGATGGATGAAGATACTAGAAGTTTTGGTGGGTTGGGTGGAAGACTGAGTGGTCTTATATATCCGAGCGTGCGTCAATTGTGCGGGATTCCAACGTGCAAGCGCCTGCGCTGTGGGATGTGGATGAGGGGGGGGGTCCCCTCGCCTGGAACCTGATCCCTGCTGCAATGATGCCGATTCGGAAAGCATCAGCCCCAGCGGCGCCACCTTGTGCACGCACCAGGTACCTCCATCAACCATACAAGACATGCCTGAGGAGCAAGTACCTTGCCTACGTTGTGCACCACCTGG
Source organism: Diaporthe aspalathi (assembly GCA_001447215.1). Taxonomy (NCBI): domain Eukaryota; kingdom Fungi; phylum Ascomycota; class Sordariomycetes; order Diaporthales; family Diaporthaceae; genus Diaporthe; species Diaporthe aspalathi. The sequence goes on from LJJS01000606.1 coordinate 1,808, forward strand.
TCCAGGTAGATATGTAAGTCCAGGTAGCGCCGCAGGCTTGGGGGGATCCGCCTGGCCTTCGTGGCCCGTCTTGCGACCCATCTTTCTGCAATCCCTTCTCTCGCCGTTCTCGATCTTGGCCGACTGGGACTGCCTGGATCGGCCACGAGCAGGATCACCATCCAGGGTCCATGCCCGCCCAGCCGCTGCCAGGCTGCTGGGGGCCCAATCTGGGTGAGGGGACTTCTCTCTCGACGCCGCGGCGGTGCATTTGCTCCCCCTCCCACGACGCCTCTTTTTTTCCTTTCCCGTGCCGGCTCTGAGCTCCGACCATTCCAAGCCAAGCCGAGCGAGCCCTCGCTAGGCTCTGCGCCGGTCAGGGTCCAAATACGTCAAGGGCGCTGTCAAAGCAGAAACAAGGTGGCCAACTTCTATGGGGGGCAACTCTCGTACTGCTGCTGACGGCTTGTGCGATATTTGTGCGCGATCCTGAGCCAGTCCGCTTTGAGGGTCATTTCATGCCCGCAGGACAAGCTGCAACGGCAACAAAGGACGATCCTGCGTCCGTCCGGTCGTCACATGGGACTAGACGTCATTCGGCTACACGCATACGCACCCACTCGCAGGTACCACGAGGAAGAGGGAGGGGGCAAAGGGGTGGGGGAGACACTCCCAGTGCGTGGTTTGTGCGGGATTGGCCCCCATCTGCTATGCTCCTAAACACGGCCAGCCTTCACCAGAGGTGCCGAGGAGACACCGTCAGTGGCGCGGAGGGGGGACCAACTCACTCCAAACTTGTTATTCTCCCCGCTCTCGATCTCCCGTATCTCCTCCCCTTGATGCCCGCTTTCGGCTGGGTGGTCTGACAGATGACTGGGTGCACCGGGCACTTCCCAAAGCACCGGGCTGTTTCAACTGGACTGGCTTTACAAACGGGTGCATACAGGGCTGGCCCATTGTGGTTGTGTCCCCACGCCCGTTTTACGTTATCCGACTGCTGTTATCGCATGCCCGGGAGACAACTCTCGTCCCCAATAGGGCGGCACCGATGCCCAACAACGGTACTGGCAACACTGACTGACACCTTACACTGACTCGGGGTGGTCAGCAGCAGACGCAAAAGCAGCAGGTGTGTGCCTGCTCTGGCCGGCTCTCCCCAGGCACGCAAGCCTCGCTTCCTTCTTTTTTGCCTCCGCCGCCCGACCATGTGCCTGTCCCCACCGGCCAACCCAGACTCGCCATGCTACCACGCATGGCTTTCTCCGTCGATCGAGGGGCCACTTCGCGGGTAGCATCGTATCTCTATAACTACTACCTGTGGTCTGTTGTCTGTCTAGCTCTCCGCGTCCCCCCTCGTATTTGCTCGGGACAGCACCGCACGGAAATTGTGTGTGCCCTCGCACAACGGGCAACCAAGTCCTGCCACAGACATGCTGGATACCATATGACTTGAGCGACCAGTCTCCAAAAATGTCACTGCGGGTAGGTGCATCTACGGGAGGAACACTGCGCGCCTCGTCCCTCCTCCCCCCACCAATGTGCCCAGGCTTAACGCCGTCATGCTGTGCGTCAAGTAGGCTGGGTAGCTCGGCCAGGCTACGTTCCACCATGCCGGCAGCCGGCCGAGCTAGCCACGCCTACACTATTTCCTCCTTCCCACGGCCTGTCATTGCCATCGAATCGAAAACCTGCACGCGGGCAGCCCCAACATATGGGGGGCTGCACCAGGATCTCCGTAACCTTGTTCAGTGGGGGGGCCTATGGTCAAATGCCTGTGAAACTTTTGCAGGCCACCCGCGGGCTGTCTCGCGCGGTTACGGGGCTCACTTGCAAGTCCCGCTTTGAGTATGTGTCCAACGTGATGAGTGCAAATACACCCCTCGCCTATGAGTGGCCAAACCTCTGGAGAAGACCTGGACCAGCCGGGCGTCGTCTGAGCTCGGCATAATGAAGTGAACTGGGTACGGACTAGGTAGGTGGGTTAGCTTGAGATGGCCCAGCAGAGGCTCGGCGTTTAGGCTTAGCTGCAGAGCGGGTACTAATCCTTTTACTACACCCTCTGGTGGCTTATTAGATAGAGGTGATATACTAGTAGAGATGAAACTAGCGCTAACAATAAACCTTGAAAGTGTTAGAGTTACAGGTGCGTTGATATCTGATATCGATTGAACCTCTGTGCCTTCTAAGACTTAGGCGAATAACAACAGCCAGATATCTTGACGAATCATCGACGATGAATCTGTTTCGAGAGAGACAGATTGTCTACTCTATGAGGGTCACAGAACCAAATCACCACGCTCAAGATAGCAAGGTGAATATCTTTTAAGTGCGCGGCGGGTAACTTTCATGGGTATCATGGTCGTCTGGTGGTCGGCGATGGTTTCGACCCTGGAGGGTCTGGCCACCGTGCCAGAAGCCCAAGATAGTCACCATCTTGGAAGAGAAAGGCAGAGTACCTGGGGAGATTGGTGGTGACAGGGCTGGAGCCTGCGGGCAAAGCTGGCCGGCCACCTCCACAATCCTGGCGTGTTGATATCCCCAGGGCCCTCAGCCCGGGCCAGCCCTGAGACACAGTGAGGGCCTGAACCACAGAGAGGAGAGTGAGTTCCAAGGAGGGCAGGCACTGTTGGCTTCATCGCTACACTCCGAGTCCAGATACCATCACCAGGATCTCATACATGCTGCCGCTGGCTTTCAGGTTGCCCCAGTTGTCCGCGAAGTGGAAAATCGCCTCGAGCGGCCAGTTGCTCGACGGACACACCATGGACGGCGCAGGAGACAGCCATCCCCGCAGCACGGATGACTTGCCCTTCTCGTTGCTGATATACGCCAACCACGTCTCGGCTGTTCGGGCGGCACATCCAGCTTCATCTCGGTTCTCGAGCGCCCCCCCGTCATGTTAGGCCTTTTCGCGAATTTATCAGTAATGACGGGGCTGCTCATGCTTTTTTGGTAGTGGCGCTGGCTGTAGGATCCTTCGACGATGGATGGGCGTGTGTTGGTGCTGGGTTTCTCGGCTGGGGCGTTGGTGGCCACCGGCTCACTGGTGGGCTCCTCTCCGTGCCTAACACTGCCAGGGCAGTTTTGAGCCAACATGTCGGCCAGGAGTTCACTGTGAGATCCATCGAGTGGTCGGGTCGGTTGCGGCAGGTGCCCTAGTGGCAGCCCTAGTGGCACATGGGAGGTGCAGTTATTGAGAGAATGTCGCGGTAGACCTGTGGGGAAGTTCCGGCGTAGGAGTGCTGGTACCAACTTCAACAACTACTTGAATTAGTAGCTACAGAGCTTACTTACATGCTTAGTTTTTGTTGATGCCTGTAGGCTGTAGTTTGGGCACTTGTAAGTGAAAGCTATTATATCCCTGTTCGCCACTACCTCACCTCTGAACCTCTTCCCCCCCCCCTATGCAACTACAATGAAAGCGAGGGATCGGGTACCGTCTAACAGTCTCTTATTATTTCCTATCAGCTTCATCCCTTGATCCATTCATCACTGGATCCCGGAAATCTGGCCCTCACTCAAAACAATTTGATTGTCCTCCACTGGAAGTCTGATCTGCCATGCGAAGCCAGAATAGAATCAGTTATAGCTCAAATTCCATTGTCTCGAGAGCCCTTAATCTATTCCGGATCATAGGCGCTTGGTAACCATGCTGAGCCTTCTGTAGGAAGATGCATGGAATTTCCCCCAGCCAGCCAGAAGACTTGAGGGGAGCTTTTATGAATAGATCCAAGATCATTAGGCCGGGCTTCCATTGAAGTTTGACTACGTCGCAGATTGGGTCTCGAGCAGGAGGACATCTGCAACGAGGCTACGCCATTCAAGAACGAAATCATAACTCTCTTAAGGTGCTCATCCCAGCCATCAGTTATAATCTTGAACTGCACAATATCAGCCCATACTACATTCCTAGAATGACTATGTGGCAGTTGGGAAGGTCATGCGACCTGACTGTCTTTTACAAGTAGACATTAATACTTAATGCTGGCTACAATTTGAGATCTGTCCTTTGTTCATTTGACCCAAGCTGAGGACTTTTCTGCACAATGAAATCTCTTGACACCAAGAGTCCTGAACCTGGTCCTTTTTCTCATGTCATATTTGTCCGTTTTTAATATAATAAAAAGAAAGCACCTGTGGACCAAATTATGTGTGAGTTGAGACTGCACTTCTACCCCTGGCAGATGAAAGACACTCCGACCGGAATGAGATCATGTCAGACTTGTGCGTTGTGGATACAGTGACCAAAATGAGGAAATATTTTATACTCATCAGACAAGTGAACCCCCTCAGGCAAAAATGAGTGTAATTCCCCTATAACGCCATGCCTATGACGTTTCCCACAAGCCTTTTGGTAGCACTTGCCAAAGAATCCAGGTCCCTATCTAAAAGCTCAAATCTCTTCCTCCTCGCTACCCAGTTCTTACTACTTGACCAACTCTCCATGCAGACCGATCGGTTGTGACAAAATACCGTTATCTCATCGGGATCCGTGCGCCGGTCAGTCTCTTCATTGTCTTCAACAACAAATTGGATCAACTTGTCCTGAAGTTCATAACCGAAATCGACATTGGACTTGTGGTACTTCGCAGTTTCTGAACATGAGGATTTAGGAACAGTAGCTTCTGCCGGCACTTGACCGGGTTCGACATAACCTTCCAAAATTCCCCGGTCAGCCTTCTCCAGCGCGTTGATGAAAGCGCCAAAGGCGTAAATTAACTCCACGCCGTGATGCGCAATCCCCTGCAATGGCCCTGGGAAGGGATTTCCGAATTCGAAATGGTAGTATTGCACACCCAAGCGTTTGGGGTCCTTATCATGAAAGAGTGCTTGTTTCCGACGATGTTCCTTGAAGAACTCGCCGGCGCGATGAACTTTATGGGCCATAGTGGCATCAGATACGAACCGGAAGAAACCCTCAAAGAGTTCTCTATCAGATGATGCAGGTAGGATACCGTATGCCTCAAGTACCTCTTCAGCAGCTGCCTTTGAGGGATAGCTAGAGGCGACAAGAGAGTAAAATTCAGGGTAGTCCCAGCCAGCAAGCTGGGCAAAGCCTCTGAACTCGTCTTCGGTGGCGCTCAACATGACTTGGATGTTCTCGGTCGACTTGATCGGATCGTCTAGTCCGTCGTGTCCAAGGTGGACGGAAACGCCACGGGCCTGGTTGCTTTTCTTGATGGTCAACTGGTCGATGACCAATACGAATAGCGACCAATGAAGTTCCGACACACTATTAAGCAGATCCCTTGCGGGTATTCGCCTCAAGAGGTTGAGTCGATCGAACGGGTTATCAGCTTGGATCGACCACCATCGGTACAGGTTGGCCCAGCGCTCGTCTGCTTTTTCCAGCGATGTCAAATCGAGATCCCCACATGTCCCTGACATCAAGCCAGCCTTTCGGAACAACGGTTTCTTCGAGCCTAATTCTGCCTCGAGAAGGTGAAGATGGCATGAAATTCCACCAGCGGAGTTTCCCATGATTGTAGTCTTCGTATCATCTCCTCCAAACGCAGCAATGTTGCGCTTTACCCAGATCAGAGCAAGCTTTTGATCGTGGAGACCAAAATTCACACCCTTAAAAAGGGCATGACTGCCTTGGGTCGCAAGCATGTCGGATGAAGCTCCGAAACCAAAAATGTTGAGACGGTAGTTGACAGAGACCGCAACGAAAGGTGTTTTCTTTGAGAGTCCACGATGGACAATACGGGCGGGATCTTCATACAGTGGTTAGACAATGTCCCGTCTCATCACAACGACTCGCTGTGTATCTCGCGAGAATTAGAGCACTCACCCCATACTGGATCCGTGGCTGCGCCATCTGTGAAGCCTCCACCGTGGATCCAAACAAGCACAGGTAGCCGGGTCGTTTCGGCGTTTATGTTAAGCTTTGCAAGTGCTGCCTTGCTCGGGCGCACGATGAGGAGGTTCAAACATTCAAACTCATCCTCGCGGTCGTCCGGGTATGGTAAGTATGATTGATAAGGTTGTGAATTTCCTTTGCTTTGCGTAGGGCATCGCGGGCTACAGACTTGTTATCCACACTAGTTTCACCGCGGTTGTGCCGACACGGATGGCATATCGAGCTGCGCAAGAAATGGCTTACCCGTTTTCCGTCGCGTGAAATACATCACGCGGTAAACAATCTCTTAGGCGCGAGTGTTCCCATCGTCCTGGCACATGGGCATAGGGTATGCCACGAAACTCCTCGATGTCCTGAGAGACGAGCGATCGTTTGCCGACGATCGTTTGGATGTGACTGGGGATAGAGCTTGTGCGTAACCCGACGACCGGGGCCCCTTCTGGTCGGAAATGAGGGGACATGCTGGTGAGGCCGAGATGATGCAAGTTGGTGAGCAAGTTGGAGAACTGCAAGAATACCACCACCTGCGTATCTAGCTTTTCATAAATGAAGATTTCTACCAGGTTTGCTCTGGCACACGACTGCCATTGTGTGGTCGAAAGCAAGGCAACGCAGTCATCAAAAATTTGATGACCCTCGGGTTGGTGCAAGCTTCCGATCAGAGCAGCATTCGGTGAGGTGACTCACTTTTTGAATTAGTATGGAGACTAACTTACGCCTCCAGCCGCCCGTGCGACAAATTGTGCCAAATTTGGCTGACGAGGGATAAAAAAACACCCGGTTTAGTCTAGCATCCCCCTCCAGGGCTGTTAACGGATGTAATTCTATGGCTGAGCCATCACCGTCATGAGCGGTTAGCCTTCCATAAAGGCTGTGAAGCTCGCCAGCTTCGTATTACGTCTTCATCCGTCCGCACTCTGTCAACATTGGTAATCCGCAGACTCAAATTCCACCCCTTAAAGTCTCCAATCTCGTCAGCCTACTACCCCTCCACTCTGCAAACACTATGCCATACACAGTCCCCGAAGTCGCCAGGCCTTTCACTCTTCGCATCTCCGATGACGCCTGTTCTCAACTACGCCAGCTCCTTGAGCTCTCCCCCGTAGGACCCTCGACCTGGGAGAATCAGCACCAAGATGGTCGCTACGGAATCTCACATCAGTGGCTTGTCTCAACCAAGGACTATTGGTTAAATCATTTTGATTGGCGTGCCCAAGAAGCGCGCATCAACGCACTTGCTAACTACAAGATTACCATCAAAGATGGCGCTGGTAAGGGTGATGGTGCTGACCTTCATTTTGTTGGACTATTCTCTCAAAAGGAGGATGCCATCCCAATGGTGTTGCTTCATGGTTGGCCTGGTAGCTTCCTCGAATTTGTACCTGTGTTGGAACTTCTTCAGGACAAGTATGACTCAACTTCGTTGCCATATCACGTTATTGTCCCCTCGCTTCCCGGGTACGTTCTCAGCTCTGGTCCAAGCCAAACCGAAGCCTGGGATAGCAAGGATGCAGCACGTGTGATTAATCAAGCAATCATTGCGCTTGGTTTCAACCGGTACGCTGTACAAGGAGGTGATGTTGGTTCTCTGATTGCTTCGACGCTTGCCACAACATATGACTCGGTTGCAGCGATCCACCGTAAGTGCAGTTGCTGACCAAAATCTGGCTAGCTTACTGGATTTTAACAACTTACAGTCAACCTCTTCCCAAGCCTGGATAGCGTAAAATCTGATGACCCGTCCCTTTCTACCGGCGAGAAAGCCGCCATCGAGCATGCAGAAAAACGTTTTCTAACTCCAACTACGGGAGCTGCCATGCTGCAAAGCACACGGCCTGCTACAATTGGCGCAATGGTCTCGTCTAGCCCCCTTACCCTCCTGGCGTGGTAAGTTTGAAGTTCCACGCTGTTATGGGCAACCATTTGACTGTTTGCTTAGGATTGGTGAGAAATTTCTTGAATGGCCCGATGATCCATTAAATCTTGACGAACTTTTGGCCAATGTTTCTCTCTATTGGTTCACCGAAACGATGCCACGATGTATCTATACGTATCGGGGGACCTTTATCAATGGCCATCAGTATTCGTTCCCATCATTTAAGCAGCCATTTGGCTTTTCTTGGTCTATGAAGGAACTTGTCCCCGGCCCTAGGAAGATAGTTGAGACGAAAGGGGATCTAGTCTTCTACCGACAGCACGAGAAGGTGAGATCCCACAGATCCTTTGACACAACGGGACTCAAGTAACATTATTTTCTGCAGGGGGGTCATTTTGCGGCTCTTGAGAGACCTACTGAGTTCCTTCAGGACATCGAAGATTTCATCGGGGTCGCTTGCCTTCGCACTGGCTGAGCTTTCGATGGAGCAAGCAGTGTCACTCACACGCAAGACTTGTGAAAATTGCGATATCAATCAGTGGGGTGGCACAAGATATTGATACCAGGAACATAAACAATCAACACGTCTTCCGAGTACTGCAGTTTCTTCTCCTTCGATGCCATAGCTCAATGGCATCATCGATGGGCCTGGGCACGCTCTTGCGTCTTCACATTTCAGCTGGTTTCTCTCCACTGCGGCTTCTGTAAGATAGCTTGGGTCGTGTTTGATTCGACCTTCGTCGTTAAAGGCGTCGTTGACCCGGATCAATGTCGGCCATGCTTCAACCAGCGTCTTCACTGTTATCATGGTGCGGGCCGGTGGTCCCAGAGACGTGAACTACTCCAAGGTTCGAGCTGTCCGGATCGTCTTCAGAATAATTTTCAGACACCGAGACCAACCGGTCCAGAACGTGGTCGGTGTGCAAGGTCGTGAAAATCTCGCTTGGTCCTATTCCTGTGCGAGGAAACGATCGCAGATTAAAGTCAGGAGGACAAAATAGTTAGAGCCGTCGTCGGCATCGAGAACGAGGCAGCCGGGCGCCCACATATCTCCTCCTCACATGCTTAGAGCCGAGCTGAACGGTCGTAATCCTATGCTGTCCAGGTTGCAATCGCCCCACCCGGAGTGAATGGCGCCGAGCACTAGACATGTGTGTGTGCAAGTGAACCTGGGCACATTGGTCTCACACATCAATCTTTCAATCTATGACTTGCGTCGGATTCGTCGTCAACAAAGAATAATTCTTGGAACTCTCTACTTCTGCTTCCCAATGGTTGTCCCAACCCCCTCTTCTTCAAAACTGCGCAAGTGAACTCGCGCTCAACACATCGAGGACTTCTGGAGATATGCCAAATTCGATCTGCAACTATCTCATGTCAGCTTTTCGCTATTTTTAAATGAAAAGCAAGCTGGCAACAGCATTGAACAAGAAAAGAAAAGTGGTGCGGGCAAAACGCACTCACAAAGGGCAATTCGTGGCCTCCACGGGACACCGCGTGATATTGGGACTTAAGCACTCTTTACCATCCCCAAAATTGTAGTCATACCGTAGAGATATGGACGATAAATGGTTCCTTTCTTTCTTGCACCTTTCCAATCACAACATTAGGGTACCAGCGCCCCATATTCGCGGCAGGACCAGCACTGAATTCCTATATCGTACAGGTTTCCGGACAGGAGGGACGCAACCTGTCTAGAATTAAAACGAATAGGGAACGCCAGATGAACCACTAGCCAGAGCGAGGCGGAGGACAGAAAGGGTGGCATGCGAGCGGATGAGAAGGAGCAGCAAATTACAGCTTTCATAGTTAGCGTCAAATTCGCTGCGCTATATCAGTGCATCACCGTTAAGATAAGTAGGCAAGGTTCCATCAGGGAATACGAGTCCTCAAGTGGCTTTGCTTGCGCGTCAAAGGTGGTGATTCTGCCAACCCAGAACGAGGATGGAAGGGAGGCTCTTTATGGCAAAAGCGTGCATGGCGAGGGGAAGGCATGGGAATCGTCTGTCGCCTCGCCACTTTGGATAATACCTAATGAGTACCAATTGCAACAGGCTGATGATGTTCGGTTGTATATGTTACATATAGAATGGACCCCTCGGGAACATTTTCATTTGGACTTCCTCCTTTAACGATACAACGATTACTAGGCTCAACAAGATACACTTTTTAACTATCTTAATTACTCTCAACGATTATATAAATATACTATTATGTATATAGTAGCTAACCTTAAGGCCTGCTAGTATTGGGGTTGGCCATGTGATAGCATTTGGAAGAGTGCTTCTTTTGTAAACCAGATCTTCCCCTGACTCTCTATATCCCACACCCTCCTAGAGCCGTATTCAAGCATAACTTAGACCATACCTTTAAACCGAGAACATCATAAATATTTTGCTCGTGTACGGCAACAAGGATATGACTAATCTACCTTGCATCTCCCGGAAAGAAGGCGAGCACAGGACTTAAAGCTTGATCCTGGAAATACCGATTCCGTCTTTTTTCGCAATCCGCGGCGCATCTCGGGCAGAGATCACCCACCTCGTCAACAAATTTTGAATCCATGGCGACGTGTTGGTACCCGTCCTTTGGAGTCTTGATCCACATTGTTGCCACTCCTATACCTGCAACTACAAATCGTCCGCCGTAGAACAGCGCCGCGAGGAGCGATATGGCTAAGCCGGCCTGAACAACATGGCACGATGCAGCTGTGTCTATTGGACATTTGCGCATCAGATACCACGGCCAAGGGCTCGGGTGTCGTGGGTCCGAGTAATCGCCTGATGCCTGGGACCAGAGGAGGCGGGACCAGAGAAAGGTAAGGAGGCTGTCGTATGTGATCGAGATGGTTCGAGACATCTGCCGAGAAATTTCCAGGACGACGCGGGTGACAAATAAAATTAAAGACAGCAGGGCGACCGCGAGCGTGGCTTCGGTCAGTCTATGGGAAAGGAACAAGATCGACACTATCAGCAGTGAAACCCACAAATTAAGGAAAGCTGGGAGGATATACTGACTGTTGAGACCAAACAAGCGGCTCGGGCAACTCATGGCAGTGTCCAGGTAGGTCGCAGTGGATTCGCTCGTTTGGACTGGAATTCCAGCCCTCAATACCGCCTTTGTGCCACAGTTTCTTCCGATAATTTCCCACAAAAGCAGTCAAGAATAAACTGAATGCCACTGCTGAAAGGCAAAAATCAAAGGCATAGTTCAGTGCAACAATCTTGGCTCCCATGTTCGGATGGCTAAAGGATGAAGGCGACGATGGCAGGTCATCTGAACTCTTGAAGTCCAGGTGCTGGAGGAACAGATGAGCTTTCTATTGAATCATGATAAGGCTCGTATCTTTCGCGGCTGCCCTCAGCTGATGCAACCCATTGGTGGAGTGAATAATCGAAACTTGCTCAGCAGGGTCACACGAAGACCCCTGTCTGCATGTTGTGGAGGACCAAAGGGCGAAACTTGCTCATACTGACAATCACCAAGGAGGAAAACCCGCATTCGGCGTGGTATGGTGGAACCGCGCCGGTTCTAGGCAGGTTATCTACCTACCTAGGTCGGTAGGTTAGTAAATAGTTCCCTCAATGACCGACTGGAAGGAGGAGGCGCAGTCACGCAGTGGCGTGATGGCTCAACCAGCAACGCATTTTGATAGGCAGAGTCGATTCACTTGTCGCCATTCGCGGATGTTAGATAATGGCGAAACGTCTTTTCAGAAACTGATAGCCTCATGAATGACATGGGTGACTGTATAAAGGTATTTAGGAAATTATTTAAACATTTAAAAAAGGTAAAATGATTTAAATTTACAAGTATTTTGACGGAAGTAAATAATACACATGTTAAACCTTATTAAATCATAGCACGCCAGCGTCGGTATATAGCTCTGTTACGGAAAGTAAACTAAATCTTTATTTAAAATATTTTAATTTCCAAATTTAAATGCGGTGGACTACGATGGTTCCTGGGCCACCAATTCTGCAAATATATTCAAGTTTCCCGAGGCGATGGAGGGGTCTTTCAGCCATTTCCACGCTTTCCTATTCAATTCTGAGCATTAGGAAAAGTCAAGGTCGCTACGCTAGCTTTGATAATTATCCTTGTAGATAGAAAACCGTGCTGGCAGCCCAGCCAATGGTGTGGCATGAGGACGTCACAGCGCCGGCCCAAATGTTATCTATCCTCTCACCAGCGAGACGCACCAAAACTGGCACGATAGCAATGGCATATCCCACCATGAGATCCACTGCGCTGCCAAGTACAACAGCTGAAAGGGATGGGACCCTTATGGACAACGAGGTACGCACCACTGGGCCCGGATATACTGTTTCGCGCCTGTCCGACCCCGCGCACATCGAAGCCCATCTGCCATCCCTCCGGATCCTGCTGCAATCGTGTGTCAACACCGAGCCCTCCGTGTCCTCGATCGGCTTCCTCGCCCCTCTGTCGGCCGCAGATGCGGACGAGTACTGGCAGTCCCTCGGCACCGGCCTTGGCGCCACGCGCCACCTCTTCATCATCGTGCCAGACGCGGAGGCAGGTGAGGTAGCGGCGACGGCGCAGCTCCTCCTCATCCCCAAGGCCACGCACGCCCACCGCGGCGAGGTCGCCAAGCTGCTCGTGCGGCCGTCCAGCAGGCGGTCCGGGCTGGGGAAGGCCATGATGGCGCACGTCGAGGCGTTCGCGCGCGACACGCTCGGCCTGCGGGTTCTCACCCTGGACACCGAGACGGACACGCCCGCGCTGGCCTTCTATCGCCGCACCGGCTGGGTGGAGTGGGGCACATGCCCGGACTACGCGGCGTTCGCGGACGGGCGGCTGGGGAGTGCTACGTTCTTCGTCAAGTCTCTCTGACGAGACCTGCTCGGCTGGTTTGGCTTGTCGTCAGCTTCTATCAACCCTCCCGGATCCCGACTCGCTCTACAGCATCAAGATGCGAGGCGCCCCAAGACACACATCCACCGCAAACACAAGCCCAGCCAGCTCAAGCCTCTGCGCTTCGATATCCTCCCTCAGGAACCCCTGAGACTCCGCCGGCCACTTACCCAGCGTAGGGCTCTCGAGCATCTCCGCCTCGGCGGCGGCGCTGGTGGCAGACAGCAGCCTAGCCTCGATCTCCTCCATCTTCTTGGTCGTCTCGACTTTCAGCAGCGCTGCCCTAGACCTCTTCAGCTCGTCAAGGCGCTCGGGGGTGTTGTTATCGCGGGCGCCGGACAAGAAGAACTCGTCCATCTCGAACCGCACCCTGGCCCGGAGGTACGCCTTGCCCTTCGGCACCCACCGCACGCACCGGTCTACGAGCCCGTGCCCGCAGTACTCGTCATCCAAGCAGTCCCATCCGCTCCCGCCTATCGTGCACGTGTGCCGGACGCCGCCCTCCCTGTCGTGCTGCGCCCGGAGCTCCAAACATTTCGCTTGTATGGCCCCGCCCAGGCGCACGCGAAAGTCGCTGAGCCGCGCCTCGGGGCCCTGAGTCTTGTGGTCTGATCGCTCGGTTCTCGATAAATCTTCTTCGTCTGAGCCTTCGCTTTCGTCTTGCGGTGGCGTGGGGAGCCGTATCTCGCGCGCCGTGGTCTTGCTGCCGCTCCCCTTGACGGGCTGATCTGGGCCCTCCGCCGAGGAAACAAGCGCGTCCACCTCGTCTCCCGCGAGAACATAATCACCGGGGTCAAATGAGCCCTTTGCCGCCCGAGATGGCTGCCGCCTCTTGCCAACCGCCGCGGCCTCGCGGCTGCGGATTATCAGCTGTCTTCCTGCGTCCTCCTTATAAAACTGCTCCGCCCGGCGTGTAAAGCTCGACAGGCAGTACATATCTCCCCTGCGCAGGGGTGGCGAAGGTGCTGATTTAGAAGACGTTGCGCAGAATTTAAGGATACTGTCGTGGTTGGGTGGCGTCATTGGCAACTCAGTTCTTGTCATCTTCCCCCCTCTGATTCTGGCGATTCTCAATGTTCGACTGCTTCCTCCGCCACAAGAAATTGAGGTCATGGGATTTCCTTGTGGAACTTGTGGGTTCCGTCGTGTTGGTATGGCCTGTGTGCTCCTCTTTGTCGGAATTTTGCGGCAAGGTGCCGAATCTGGGATGGTGTTGGCAAGCATCAAAGACACCGTCAAAGACAACGCGGTTGGTTGTTTCTTTCAGGAAATAATGGATCGTGTTCGAGCATATGACATTGCCAGCCGGCCGGGGCTTGAGCGAAGTAGTCACGGAGCGGTACTCGGGAATGGTTTAGCCAGTGTATACTAGTAGAAGCAGGTTTGAGTCCACAATCGCTCATAATTGTTGTTTGTCTATGGTAACATGACCAACGCCTTATCGTGCGGCTTAATAGAGCACGATTCTATGAGCAAAAACATCTTTTTGTCCAACGTAGCTATGACAATCTAACGGAAGTTCAGTCTCTGTCTCGTGCACTCAATGGCATACAAGCGAGGATACAAGGCGTAAAACGTGAGCTATACTAGTCTCCTAAAATCAAAAATCAAACTGCCAAAAGCAAATATCCATTTATTCATTTCCGCATCCCCGGATTTCCCGCTAACAGCTCCCTCTCCTGCTCTTCAGTGATGGGCAAAACCGTAGCGACGACCTCATTCGCATGCAAGATCGCCTCCCTCGCCCCGTCCCATGTCTTCCTCTTGCCCGTCTCGAAGAACCGGTACGAGTGGGCCGTCTCGACGCCGTCGTTCATGAGATTGTACATCTTGCGGTCCTCCCACCAGAACTTCCACCCTTTCCAGCTGAAGGGGCTCAGGCTCTCCATGCCGGTCCCCGCGGCGCGGTGCAGCCAGCCCTGGAACTCCCACTGCTTGACCATACTCGTGTCGACGCTGTGGTCCATCGCCCACCGCGAGGCGACCCACTCCTGGTGGTTGTCGATCCACGCGTTCATTGCGTCCGGCGACGGGAGCGGCTCGACGCCGCGGAAGACGTTGGAGATGGCCATGGAGGTGACGTCGGCGAAGGAGAAGCCGTTGGACTTGCCGAAGGCCGAGTAGCACAGGAATGCGCACGAGTCGGCGTATCTCGGCGGGAAGAGGTTCATCCACATCCTATAGATGGGACCCCCGGCGTAACCGTGGGACTTGGGGGTGCTGGTCTCCATGAAGGACTGCCCCACGCTCCAGTCTGCGCGGTACCCCGTGCACAGCAGCACGGCGTCGATGTCATCCAGCACCGTGCCGTTCAGGAGCTCGACCTTCTTGGGCCCCAGGAAGCGCTTCAGCCCGTGCACGGACTGCAGGGTGCCGTCCTCGAGGAAGGGCATGATGTTCTCGAAGCTGCCGGGGAGTCGAAGGAGGATGCTGGGGATGGGCAGGAGCCTCCACTCGGGCTTGAGGTTCGGGAACATAATCTTTGCGAAGAAGGTGAGGAAATAGTCCGCGAGGAACTTGGCAAGGGAGGGGAAGTACCGCTGCAGGAGCTGGGACATCTGGCGCCGCCTCCATGTGACCTGTGTGTCGTTGGGCACGCCCTTGCGAAACCGCCGGAAGGGCAGCGCGCCACGACGGTGGGAGAGATAGACGGGGTGGGCGGCGTGGGGCATCAGGTCCGGGGCGATGTCGCCGGTCGTCGACGAGAGGCCTAGCACGAGGACGCGCTTCCCCTTGAAGGGCAGCGGGCTGCGGTACTGCTGCGAGTGCATGATCGTCCCCTCGAACTGGTCTTGGCCTTCGAAGGCGGGCACTATGGCTCTGGTCTGGTAGCCGTGGCAGAAGACGACCTTGTCAAACTCGAGTGTCCTGACGCCCTCGGCGGCCGTCTCGACTTGGAGGGCCCACTTGGTGTCGGCTGCGTTGCGCGATGCCTTGTGAACTGTCGCGTTCAGGTTCCAGTCCTTGAGGGTGTCAAAGTGCTTTGCGTAGCTCTCAATGAAGTCCTGGAAGTGCTCCGTCTTCATGTAGATGGGATACTTGTCCGGCATGGGGAAGTCGCTGAAGCCGCAGGTGAACTTGCTGATGTTGGCCATGGTCCGCGGAAGCGCAGTCGTGTAGGACGTGTTGTCCGAATAAGCCCAAAGCCCACCGACCCCGTCGCGCCTCTCGAAACCTGAGACGGCGAAGCCATCATCGCGGAGCTGCTTGAGCATCGAGAGCCCGGAAGGGCCTGGGTGTGCGTGTCAGCGCATGCAGCTGTCCATACTGGTGAGAGGTAGGTGGGTATTCATGCTGTCCCGCGCTTACCTGCACCAACCACTGCCACGGTCTGTTTTCCCATCTTCTGTGTTACCGAGCCCATGCTCTGCTGCAGCTTGGCAAGTCCAATCCAGAAAAACAGACCTCATGCAGGCAGACGCGAAGAGGTTGCCCTGAGAGAATATGGTAAGCACTAAGAAAGGATTTGGATTGGGATATCCTGCCCGAGGCCCGGCCACCTGAAAGCGCCAAACTGGCCTGTTAGCGCCAACGGGTTCATTGGTCCTAGGATGCGTTGGTGGTGTTGCTGTGGTTCGGCTCTGCGGCTGGATAAACTCCGCAATGCAAAAACCTTCGCCAACACGCGGACGAAAGCAATGGATCGTGTTTCAGACAAATATAAGTTAAACATACTAGACTTCATTAGCTAGTTACAGGTCTGCGCAGGACCTTCCGCCAGCCCCCTTCGTCCCCCACACAATGTGATTTAGGTATATACCTCCTAGACATTATTAACCAATGTGTGGTATGCTGGCCGGCCAGCTGGTCTTGAACGTTTCTGAGGGCAACAAAGCCAGGGAGCGAAAACTCTCCACAACCACGAAGACCCTGGCAAGTGCATAGCAAACAAGCAAGTTTGAATAGACGAAGAGCTTTATGGTATTCAAAAGTGCCAGCCCCGAAGACAGTCGGTCTTGCACAGTAACTCCAGTCCTGAAGCGAGGCCAGAGCGAGAAAGATGCAAGGTGCACGAGAATTCCGTAAGCTGGTGTTGATACGCTGACGATGCAGCTGGCACGCCAGAGCCAAAGCTCAACCGTGGTGGGGAAGGAATAGTTCCAGGCGATGAAATGGGTAGCCCCGAAGACCAGCATCGCAGAGCCGCCGCCAAAGATGGCATTCGAGTTGAAGTGGGCATTTTTGGTCTCCGGGTCTTGGTCGATGTGTATGGCGAAATTGGATATTCCAAGTGTAGCATCGATATACTGGTAGAATTGTGCCCGAAAGAATCCTTCGTTACCCATTTCCGATAGTGCTTGTGGCAAAAGAGGAGAGGGTCCCCAAAGTGCCAGGCGGAAAAGTTCTTCCTCAGATTGGGGATATCGATCTGCGGAAAGGGTCATTGAGTATGTGACATCTTTTGGTCGACCCCAAAGAAGAGAATAGGTAACGGATGCAACAACGGCGAAGGCGAGTGTCATGATTTCGAGTGGACTCGTGGACTTTTGCTGGAAAAGTCGGACCATAAATTGCACGGAAAACCAACACATTTGGCCCAGAGCCATCACTGTCACAACGGCGTCCCCCTTTCCTCGGCTGTTCAGGTCGTCTTCAGCAATTGAAGGGAGTTTTGTGATGATTCCCAGTTCCCTTGCGATCCGTAGTTGATGGGCGTCGAGTACCCAAAGGTCGCCCTGGAGGGCACGTAGGCTACGAGGCCAGGGTGTCCAGACAGATTCAAATATTCTCTCCTCGCCGGGGGTACCAGTGTATATGAAGCCTCTTCTGAAGAGCTCCTCGGCTCTCAGCACTAGGCCATCATTGGTTGTGTCCGGGTTCCATCCCATGTTGCCGATTGACGACGCCCAACTTCGTATAGATGCACGAAATTCAAAAAACAACCAAGAGACCCCGCTGCTGTCGCGTGATACTGATTCAGCCAGTGAAGAACGATGCGTGCCAGTTTCTAGTGCACTCTCCATTGGCTCTGTTGTGGGTTGTGCATGTCCGTCGGGGATCGAACGTGGCTCGCTGCTATTCGTTCGTGATTCAGACTGCAAGTGCCGAAAGCTGATTGAAAAACCTCCCATGTTGGCAAAATGTGTATGTGTAGTTGTCCAGGGGACTTGGTCTTCTGCAGCAAGCCCCTCCATCTTTGCCAGCGCCAACGTTGCCGAACGACTATCACTCCAGGCTTTGGCGAGAATGTATTCTGGCGCGGCTAGGTTGATGAGCATCCAGCCGAACTTGTCAAGTGTCCTGTAGCAGGTCCGGCGGAACCTTTGCCATGTGTGCGGGTCCGGTGTCGATTGCAGAGGCACATTCTGATGAAGTATCTTATAGGTGCAGAGCAGTAAGATCGAGAGACAGCTCCATACGATTTCTAGAGTTCCGCGAATGTTCGGGGCTGAGACAAAGTTGGTACCCTCGGGGGGCGCGGTGCAATTGCTTGTGAATTTGCTGAAACTGTCCATCTCTGCGGCGCTTCCAAAACTTGAAGCAGAATTGAAGAGAGGAGAATCGCAGCCCCGTAAGTTATTCAAGGCATGTTCTTCCTTATTTAATATACTCAGGGGATGCACATTATTTCTCCTGCCCATGGTGCTACATGGATGAGTTGGCGGTGCTGCATGTCTTGCTGAGTCTCCGCAATGCGTTCCCCAGGCGAATAGCATCTTCAACTTAATCTCCCATACACACTGTACCACAGAACCCAAAAGGTTTGCGCACGCGGGGCCCATGTTGTAACCAAGCCCCCTTCGTGTAAAGAGGCAAGCCGCAACAGCTCTCAATGCAAGTCGATGCGGCGAACCGTGACAGTCACCAGCTCGGGTGCCGGGGTGGTTCGCGGAGTGGCATGAAGCGCAATCGGCCTAAGTCATAAATGTTCACGACTTCGATACTATGCTCGCGTCAAGGCCGGGCCCGGATCGGATCGAAGCCGGACTTGGGTGCGGCATAGACCTCGGTGTCGAGAGCGGACGTCTCGCGAGCAACGACAGCGTGGCCGGCCGGAAGAGATGTAACAGCGACAATACCCACGCTGATGAAGAGGAGGTTGTGAGACACGGTGGCTGTTAAATAGGATTTCAGGTCACCGAGACCCAGATAGAAAATGAGTGAGGCTTGCAGGAGAAAGAGCATTAGTAGTTAATGCAACAGTAGCATTGGAAATGATCAGCGAGAGTCTCACAAAATGTCTCATGGCTAGGGTAGTTCACGAGCTGCGGGTTCGCGAGCTGAGGATCTGCAACCAGTCAGCCGGCTCTTGCCAACGACGAGTCTCAGACTTGAGTTAAAGAATTATCGTGATGGCGTTATTATGGCGGCTGCTTACCTGCCTAGGTACCTAGGTAGGTTGTCGCCAGCGCCATGTACACCATCCGGTCCGATCTGTGCGACTATCTGTGTTCCTACTCATTGGACAAGCTCAACTTGAAGTGCTCGGACTCCGAAATTCCGGGAATCGTGATGACGGTACCGCCGCAGTGAAGCATTTTTGGAGTTTATAGGGTGCCCATGGAGGGGCTGTTCATGGATATTCACAATCTCTTTTCACAATCATTCTCCGCTACCAGACCTAGAGACCTGATCAATTTCCACCAGGGGAGATTGAAGTGCACCATATCAAACAGGGAACTCTAATCGGCATTGGCAACACCGATTCGGTTGACCGTCATGTTGGACTTGTTCGGCCCGAACATCGCGCCTACGGTGGGTCCGGCATCAGCAAGATGTCACGACCGAATTCCACGGGTCTCAAGCCGGGGCTGTGAAGTGGCTACTCACCATACTTCGGATGCGTCATCATACCATCCGCCCGTGCGTCAACCCAGTGATCACGCGACCAGCCCTCCACCTGCGACCAGTCCGCGCATGAGTGCGGCGACGTCCAGTTCTCGCCGGGGAGGAGGGAGTCGTCGAGCCAGTGCATGGTCAGCAAAGTCGTATCTGCGTGACACATGACTGCTTGTTTGATGAGGTCTAGGCAGTGGACTGTCGAGAATGCTTTGCGGTCAGCGGGGGCTGGTCTTGTCGGACGTTCCCTGGTACTGTGACGGCTCACCGGTGTGCTTCCGTTCAAGTACGTATTCTTTGTCCGTCATGTCGGGGAAATACTCGTCCACATACATATGATGGTGGACCCGCATCTAGACCTTACCGTCAGGTTGTGCAGCAGACTTCCCCGCGGGGATTTGGGACTCACCAGGCAGTGAAGATGATGGTAGACAGTATACATTCCCAGATAGCCACCATCAGGGAAATGGACACCTTCGTCCTCCCTGCCAAGTCTGCGCATATCCTCCTCAGGCACTCGAATATTAGACCCTAGAGAGAGCGGTCAGCCCGAGTCAGGATGACTGATGGCTTCGGAGAAGAGTGGATTGATGTTCTGCCTACATTTCATGAACTCTTCCCAGTTCTCGTTTAGCTTCTCGCTCGGCAGGCCAAAAAGAGGATGGTCGGGCTCATGGTTGTCCTGGAAGTAGTACTCCTTGTACTCTAGAGCTTCCTGAGCAATGTTGAGTATAATTCGTGAGCCGCTACGGCATAAGTCTTTTTCTCGAAAGTAATGTTGAAGACCTAGAATGAGGAGAGTGTATGAAAGTATTGAAACGACGGCAGCGAAGGCTATAGTGCCCTTTCGCGCCGGTGACCACTTCTGCCACGCATGGACAGGGTTTGGTGGGATGAGAAAATCGACTTCCTCATCTGAAGAGCGAGAGCTAGTGGATGTGCGTTGGTACATTTTCTCCATGGTAGTTTCCTCGTGAGAATGACGAGGAGTCTGGCAAGGAAAACGTAGAACAGAATGGGTCGTCGGGATGTTAATGTGATCCTGACTTCCACTCAACATTGACAAAAGGACCATGAAGAGGATCTGGGGAGTGAATGTTGGCTATAAGCCGTTCAAACGAGGGAATTCAGGTCACAAGACCCATCTCAAGTGGCTGAAACCTTTCGACAGGAGGCAAATCGGTCCGTCAGCCATTGACTACCTGGATTCGATAGGTGTTCGTGATCCTAGATTCGACGATTTACGACTAAGGGTACCTACTAAAGGATAGTTGGCTGTTCTGGAAATTTGAAAGCGACAGGGGTCCGAAAGACGACATAAACCTCACGGTCTAGACAAGACAGGTCAGCTATCTTGTTGCCCAATATGGTTGGACGTCTGAACGTCTATTTGCTGACTACAGAGTACTGATAGCAATTCGCTTGGCAATGCGCTTATACGTGAGACTACCCTGTCCTAGCGCTGCAGTCCATGACTGTCTCAGTGTATTATGGCCGAAGCTGTGCATATCTGTCTTACAAGATGCACCTGAGGTTCCCAGAACGGTAGTTAGTTGAGTGTCGTCCAATTCTACTGGCGTAGACTATCAGTGAATGCAGGCAGGGAGTGATAATTCCAGTTGTGTTTGCATGAGTTGATGGCTGTCTAACTAGGTGCATCATGGCCGATGCTGTGCACATCTGTAATATGGTAGATAGTCGAGCATTCTTCCAATCAGACTGGCGTATCCTATTAATGAATGCAAGTAGGGATAGCTCTCGTTTCTTTTGCGTGATCGGAGGCTTCTACCGAAGAGGCAAACGGACCTTCACCGTGAACGCAATGTCTCACCAAAGAATGTCTGTGTTTCACAGACAGGAGAATCGCAGATGAGCTCTGCGCAGACCTGGGAAGACGGAAAGTTTCTGCACCTGGCTGTTTAACGCTATCCCTGTCCACCCGGTGAGTTCTCACGACGCTGCCCAGGGTGGTCACTAGCCTCATGTAGACGACTCCCCTTTTGGGGACGACAGCTGACAACTTCGCAGATTGCGCTATAGGTAGGCATAATGATGTCGCAGTCTCTCCTCCATGGTTGCCTAAGAGAGGTCAAGCTTCGCAGCCGCTTCCGATGTAGCTGGAGTGAACCCAGTTGTTAGGCAACTGACGAGAAAACACCGCAGACTTGGCTAAATGAGGCTGGCACCGAAGACCAGATTGGAGGAGTTATTCCCTTGCTTGGCACCATGACTCCGCTCTTTCGCGAGGAAGCAGCATGGGCAGGCGACGATGGTGTACTCAGATCTGAGCCATGCAGCCTACTCGACAGACCTGACCCGACTATAAAACAGCTCGGATTTCCCTTCCCTGGAGACTTTGTGATCTGCACTCATCTTCTCTCGACACCTTTAAGCGCATCGACCGCGTCGAATAGTCTACGTTCACTGCAACCTTTCAAGAAATCTACACTCGCCCATTTTCGTCAAATTCACTTCCCAGACTCAAAATGCAGTTCTCCTCAGTCGCCATCCTTTACCTTGCCTTTACGGGTGTCTCGACAGCTCCCGCCGGCTCTGGTATGTCCGCATCCAAATCTGATCATCGTTTCAGTACCTGATATCAGTGATAGAGAGCGCCGTTTACGTCGAGGACAAGCGTGCTCCTCAGGGCATTGAGGAAGCTGTCTATGTAGAGGAAAAGCGGGCCGAGAGTGCCGTCTACGTGGAGGATAAGAGAGGCGAGAATGCTGTCTATGTGGAGGATAAGAGAGGCGAAAGTGGCGTTTACGTAGAGGACAAGCGCAGCGTGGGAGAGCACTAAAGCTATTGTGAAATGATCTCAACCTATCACATAGCAGAGAGAGTAACAAGCCTTGGGTGGTCAATAGGGTGCTCTCAGAACAATTTCGCCTTAAGTGCATATATCAGAGCCCTTTCAGCGAGGAGCAGCGGAAGAAGGTATCAATGGTCCGACTGCTGTGTCTACCTTTGCAATGGTTGTATGTGAGGACCCATGCATCACGTTGCCTATCATATAGCCCAACAAGCAATCACCTGGCTCTCGTCACAGCTCGGCTTCATGTAAGCAGAACTCAGTCATCAATTCATTTGAACCCCCCGCCCCCCAGCTTGGTTCGTAAGAGTTCCGGACTACTCAGTACACCTCCGGCTCTCTCACCGAGATTAAAGGAAGCATTGAGCCTCGATCATCTCCATGAGTGACTTTCCAGCGAGAGCAAGGCTTAAAGTACCCTCCTGAGCAGCGATACTCGTCAGTACCTAGGCAGGTATTAGGTGCCAAACAATACGATCCCACCAGCTACCCCAGGTATTGCTCTAGTAATACTTTCTCATCCCACTCCTCATCATCATCCTCTCCCAAGTGCAATGTCACGCCAGCCTCCTCCACCTCCACCTCTAGCTTGACATTCATGTCCACGCTTGTACGCACTGTTGTCCTTTGGTCTCGGAATAAGTTTGACATCCTCGACCGCAGGCACCCAGTTATCCTCCTTGGCGGAAAATTCAAAGAGCATGACCCTGAGGTCCTTCACATGGTAATCTGGATGCTGCAAGCACAACGACAGCTCGGATACAGAGGCAGGAACAACTTGGGGAGATCGGTGAGTTGCTGGACCCCCCCCCCCTTCAGAGCTCCTGGTCCGGCGCCTCTTTGTCACGGTCAGATGCATCGGTGGAAATATTGCACCTTGAATCTCAAGCGGCGTCAAGCCGGGTACGCTATCTTCCACGTGTTGCCATGTGGTGGTCGGCGGCCCGTCGCGGGTCTCTTGATTGTCCAGGATGTACAGCTGAACCCGATGGGCTGTTGACTGATTGCTGTCCATGATTCCGCCATTCACATAGCACCTCGCAATGATGCTGAAGTTGAGCCAGCGGAAGACGGTGCACAGTGAGATAAAGCTTCAAAGGAAAACCAAGCGAAGTGTATTCAAAACAGTGTGCGGAGTCCTGCCTGCGACTTTGGCGCCGAATTAGTTGTTTTCCAAGTATGAGCTACAATGCTAGTGGTTGGAGCGCATATTACACATATCCTTTAGGGGGGCCATGGTCAACCACCAAGGGTGCGGTGCAATGCTCAAGAGGTCTTGGGTGTGAGCGTGAAAAGGAAGTAAATACTGAGTCTGCGCCAATAACAGGCAAGCCTAAATAAGCTTTGAAATGAGTGCCAGTCTCCATTATTTAAGCAACACCAAGTCGGACTTGGCCAATCGCCAAGGCCAGGGCCAAGAACATAGCTTGAGATCGATTCCACGACGTCCCAGGCAGAGAACGACATGAAAAGCGGATGAGTTGCAGAACTGAACTGGCTAGTTATTCAGGCCATTACGCAATAGCTGACACCCCTTTGGAAAGGCACGGAAAACAACCAACCTCCTTTGCATGGGTTGGTTCTCTGTGAGAATGGCCTCCGTATTTGATTACTCGCTCGCACGTTACCGGCGGCGACTATGTTACGCACATCAGATTACACAGATAGCGAATGCCTCCCCCAGGTCAATACGCGGGCGTGTCGCTGACAAGAAATCTGACGAGGTTGGTTACAACGTATGTCAGTGGCGCGTGCTTCCTTGGACGTTAACAAAAGCGTATTTACCCTCTTGAAGTGGCTCCTGGGTATCACAGTTGTTTCGGGAAAAGTAAAACTCTACAAGACCAAAGGGACTTCCGCACTCAGTCAGCTGGAGGATTTCCCATGCGCAATTTAGTAGGCCTAAATGTATCACAACTAGCTGCGAGGAACAGTGAAAATACCCCCAATCGGTACATTCAAAATGAGGGTTACTGGTATTTCACATGCTCGTATTACCAGAGTCTGAGATTCAATTACGAAGGTCATGAATAGGAATCCAGTCGAATTGATTTTCTCGGGACGTCTCGGCTCTTTTGCTTCAGCACTTGAGCGCGCCGCCCAGCAAGCAATCTGCATCCGAGTAGAACCATGTCAGGACGAACGGTGACACACCATCGATTACACTCCGACAGCCCGAAGTATGTTATGGTTCATCCCGTTTATTTGATCGGCTAGATACGTGACGGGAACTAACACGACACGTGGGGCGCGAGCCGAGACTTCGGCCGAATGACCTGCGAATGAATCTGCGAACAGCTCTTGAACTTCACGCGGGCCCCTACCGCGTCCTTGTCAATAACTACCCGCACCTCTTAGGTGAGGAACATGCGTGGCTATGGTGACGTGTCTGCGGGTGCGTGCGCCATACCATTTTTTCTATGTACCCGTTTTCCCCACCCCTCTCCGGAAGGTTTGGAGACAGCCGCTTATACGGAATATCCCCTCCGCGTTTAATGCCCCCGAGAAGTAACTTCTCGCCTGTCACGAGGCCGTCTTGATGTAACGCTAGAGAGTGGCAGTCCCCGTGTACGTACCACACGACGTC
Source organism: Diaporthe aspalathi (assembly GCA_001447215.1). Classification (NCBI taxonomy): domain Eukaryota; kingdom Fungi; phylum Ascomycota; class Sordariomycetes; order Diaporthales; family Diaporthaceae; genus Diaporthe; species Diaporthe aspalathi. The sequence continues at coordinate 26,580 of LJJS01000606.1, forward strand.
GCATCCGCAAACAAGCTTTTGTCGGTATTGGCGGAAATTTGGGCTAATTTGGTATACCGTATGCTACCCTTGACCTAGAACCGGACATGGCCCTCTTCTGGGTTTGGAGAACCCCTGTGAATAGTAACATGTCGTCGCGAAAACAGTCAACTCCAAAGAAGAACGGGGCTTGGACATGGAAAATGGAGCAGGCCATGCGCGGCGCGGTTTAAAAGCCCACGACCCGGCCGTCGTTCAATTCAAGTGGCAGTCGAAGCCCGCCACCCCATGATAGTTGAAGACGCTCACGGAACTTGTGCCTATTCCTTCGTTCCCCTGCCAAGCAGTCACCCGACAAGATGTTCTCCCGGTCAAGCCTCGCGGCCCTCGGGATCGCTGCCATGGGCTCATTCGCGGCCGCCGGGCCCTGCGACATCTACTCGTCGGGCGGCACGCCCTGCGTCGCCGCGCACAGCACGACCCGCGCCCTGTACAGCGCCTACTCGGGCTCGCTCTACCAGGTTCGCCGCGGCTCCGACAGTGCCACCACCAACATTGCGCCGCTGTCCGCCGGCGGTGTCGCCAATGCAGCCGCCCAGGACTCCTTCTGCGCCGGCACGACCTGCCTGATCACCATCATCTATGACCAGTCCGGCCGTGGAAATCACCTCACCCAGGCTCCTCCGGGCGGCTTCCAGGGCCCGGAGGCCAATGGCTACGACAACCTGGCCAGTGCCATCGGCGCACCGGTCACGCTCAACGGGCAGAAGGCGTACGGCGTCTTCGTCTCGCCCGGCACTGGCTACCGAAACAACGCCGTCAGCGGGACTGCCACTGCGGACGCTGCAGAGGGCATGTATGCCGTCCTGGACGGCACCCACTACAACAATGGCTGCTGCTTCGACTACGGAAACGCGTAAGCATTATTATTCCTTACTTCATGTTCCTACCTGTCTGTCATGGGACGTTTGGAAAAGGTTCCGAGAGGCATTATGTCTGCGCTTGCAGCAGGTCGTTAACACGAAGTAGAGAGACGAGCAGCACAGACACGGGCAACGGCCACATGGAAGCCATCTACTATGGCACCTGCACCATCTGGGGCACCGGCTCCGGCAGCGGGCCTTGGCTCATGGCTGACCTGGAGAACGGTCTCTTCTCCGGCCAGAGCGCCGGCCAGAACACAGCCGACCCGACCATCACCAACCGGTTCTTCACCGCTGTTGTAAAGGGCCAGCCGGCCAACTGGGCCCTCCGCGGGGGCAACGCGGCGTCCGGCTCGCTGTCGACGTACTACAACGGCGCCCGCCCGTCGGGCTACAACCCGATGAAGAAAGAGGGCGCCATCATCCTGGGCATCGGCGGCGACAACAGCATCAGCGCGCAGGGCACCTTCTACGAGGGCGTTATGACGTCCGGGTTCCCCTCCGACGCCACCGAGAACTCGGTGCAGGCCAACATCGTCGCGGCCAAGTACGCCACGACGTCCCTCAACAGCGGCACCGCGCTCACCGTGGGCTCCTCCATCTCGCTCCAGGCCACCACGCCGGGCTACACGACGCGGTACGTCGCGCACACAGGGTCCGCGGTCAACACGCAGGTGGTGTCGTCGAGCAGCGCGACGGCGCTGAAGCAGCAGGCCAGCTGGACGGTGCGCGCGGGCCTGGGCAACAGCGCGTGCTACTCGTTCGAGTCGAGGGACACGCCGGGCAGCTACATCCGGCACTACAACTTCGAGCTGCAGGTCGGCGCGAGCGACGGCAGCAAGCAGTTCAACGAGGACGCCACCTTCTGCACGCAGGCCGGGCTCAACGGCCAGGGCAGCTCGATCCGCGCGTGGGGGTACCCCACGCGGTACATCCGCCACTACAACAACGTGGGATATGCTGCCAGCAACGGTGGTGTTCATACTTTCGATGCTGCCACCTCGTTCAATAATGATGTGAGCTTCGTGGTCGCCTCTGGCTTCGCCTGAGACGGTTCTGGGGGGCCATGGAAAAGAATTCTATTCGTCATATAAGTAAACAGCTAAAACTCTCCATGTCTTATATTTTGATTTATACCTGAGACCCATGCCCTGAGACCCATGCTCGACTCTGTCGCTGATGTGTGAGAACTCGGTTGCTTTAACACTGCGTAGGTATATACATGATTATGGCTTACACAATTCCCTCCCTTCGCAGATATATCTATACACATTGCAAATCTGGACGCCGGTGACTACGCAAAGGAAAGGTAAGCATTCATCCGTTAACCCTCATTAGCTGGTTTTGTTCCTAATTTTATAACAATAGTCTCTCTCAATGAGCTCCACTCCACTGGCAGCCCCTTGCTATAAATCTGGATGCTTCAAAGACAGACCCATGTAGGTATATTAAGTAACCTATATAGTCCAAGGTTAATAATGACAGTAATGAGTTTGAAATGCAATAATCCGTACTTTAGATACGAGAGACAGCCTCGTGATTAGACCAGTCGAGACCGGCTCCCAGCAGCGCGTAGGTCAGAACCGTCAACACGAGTACTAGCCCGAGGCCAACATCTGTGGCTCCGGCGAACACTCACATTCCCCAAACTTGAAGCAAGCCGGCCTCTCGATTTACTCTGTCTTTCTACCTTCGAGACGAGGAAGCATTTAGGTACACAGATCGTGTCCAACAGGACTGATGAGCGGCTTCTCGCCGAGGGAGGCGGGATATGGTGGCTCCTAGCCCCGTGTAACTAACTTGCGTGGTCCTGCAGAGCTGCAATCAATCCGATGTACTATACATCCCAATTACCCTGCATATTTAGCCTCTCGGGCCCAAGGCCCTGCCTGCAGGTGCATTCAGGATCCTACCGCAGATGCGTGCGTCAAAGCCACCTGCTACCTACAGGAACTCCAACTTCCCCGTCCACATCCCCGTTGCGAGAAATGCTCTCCAAAACATGAAAATTCATCCAACATGCTCCTGTCACAAAAGCGCACAGCCCTCGCAGCCTGGGCGCTGTTCCAGAGCGCTGCCGCCCCCTCCCGGGCCGACAGATACCGCTGCTACGACGCCGAGCAGCACCCGGTCAAGTTCTCGGACCTGGGGAGCATGCAGGACATCACGCAGGCCCTCAACGAGACGGCGTGCGGGGCCCCGGTCGGCGACAACATGCATGCATGCAACGCAGCGGTAAGTGAGCAAGAGACTTCTCAGTCCTCCAGCGGGGGGGGGGTGGGTAAAGAGGGCACGGGAAAGAGGCGATGATCATGAACATCGACGACCATCGCAAGAACGCGTGATGTAAAGGGGAGGGGAGGGGGTGGGTGGGTGGTGGGTGGTTAGAAAAACATGGTGCCATTCTGTATAACATTGATCTTATGACTACCTCACAGAAAGCCCTCAACGTCCCCATGCCGAACAAAGACCAGGACGACAACAACAGCGCCCCCCGCTCTTTCGTCTTCCACTTCGCGAACCTGCGCTACACGAACCAAAGCATCCCCGACACGGGGCCCTGCGGCGGAGGGGTCTACCTGTCGCGCCAGAGCTGCGTCTACCTGGGGCTGGCGGCGGTCGGCGCGTGCGAGCGCGGCGGCGAGGGCACCGTCAGCGAGGCGGTGGCTGCGGCTGCGGCTGCGGCTGCGGCTGGGGGAGAGGGGAGGAGGCCTGTGACGGCTTGGGTGCAGGTCATTCCGTTCGTCTAGTGGTAACTAAGACCGCGTTGGGGATTCTGAAAAGACGGGGTC
>LJJS01000607.1:0-37630 GCA_001447215.1 Diaporthe aspalathi
ATTGTTCCACTTCCTGATATGTTCCACTTCCTGGTAAACCACGTTATTCAAGGACCACATACTATTAATAAGTAATACATGGAGTACTAACATTAATAATATACTTCGTACCCTGCCATATCTCGCCCTGTGCTGCCCCACACTCTGGAAAACGCCCACAATTTTGCTGCAGAGTACTACAACATAAAGTCCGCAGCTCAAGTTTCGAGACGTTCTTCGTAGCAAAAGGGCGGCAATCTAGATTGATTTCAATAGTAGCTGTCGAGGTGCAACGAGAGCCCTCGATGCAATGAAGTGTAGACGGAGGGCAAATCTAAAATGATCTTAAGAAGGACTTGAATTAGCTTGCAGCCAACAGCATTGAATATGGTTAACTTTCCAGGCCATGGCGCGTGGGATCAGAGCAGATTTCACCCTCAAATATGGCTGATGAATCCATGTTCCTCTCTAGTTCATAGCCAGGAACACTCACGCAGCCGCCAGTTTGAAAGCGGCCTGTGGATTCTAAGTTGATCAGACCCGCTCCACCCCAGGCAACCAACAGCGCACATGGCAAATGCGCCAGCTCATCGGAATCCGGGCATACATGCTGAATCTTGCCTTCCCACTCTCATCAACTTCCAAGGTTCTCACCGCACAAAACTCGCGCCTATGTAACAGTAACAACTGGCTGGATGCCCCTTCTCCGACTTCTATCAGCACTATTTGAACCACGTCACCAACGCTCAGGTTTCCTCAGGGTGCACCTTGCCACACGCCGCCCAAGGATCAATCGTTCACCAATCACTCACAATGACCCCCCTTGGACCACTTCATAACTTCAACAACACTGCAAGATATCTGGAGAGCAACCTGAAGACACAACATGGGGGGATTTGGCCACTGGAACGCTCCTGAGGATCCCGACAGGCCGAGGCTCCCGTATCTCCCTGGATTTTCCGTCCAAATCTCTCGACATGCGCCACCTTCAGGTGATGAACAATCAGGATTCCAGGAGCGGCCGGAGCTCCAGGACGCGTATCTGCGCAGCGTAACCCATAGCGAGGCGGTTGTTGCCAATCCGCCTGTCGACGGGGTCGAAGATCCTTCGAGACAGGCTGAGCTGGTTATCACTTCAACTATCGCTATCGGATCTGCTCGAGGTGCTCAGATTGTCGCATGCACGGTTACGCCCTTAGACGGAGATTCAGAGCCCTTTGTAGCGACTGCCAAGATCTACGACCCGCTTTACTACAGCTTTGAGGACAGCATGGGCTATTTCCCACGAGACTGTGTGGAGGAAGCCGATCAGGACTACATGGTTGAGACCTACGCCTACGAGATACTTGAGCAAAGCGGCTATACTGGGTCTTCTGCTCCCAAATACTATGGATCATGGACATTCACTCTTCCTATCATTTTCAAAGGATCGCCTACATTAAGACCCGTGCGTCTGATCCTAATGGAACGACTCAAGGGAGTTACCATCCAAGAAAGTCGTGTTCAAAATGCCTATAGTCGAGAGGCCGGCAAAGATGCATTTCATTACCCTGAAGAGTAACGACTCGAGGTGCTCGCACGGGCATTGGATGCGCACGTTCGACAAATGAAGGGTGGGGTTGACCAGGGCGACTTTGCGGGACGCAACATTATCCTCGAACCGATGCAATCAGAAAAGATCTGTGATCTTTCCCTGCCCCGAATTGTACTCATCGACTATAATCAAGCAAACGTACGGCAGCTGTCACCCGACCAGCTTGATCGCCTACCACCGAATCCAACCAAGATCTTCTGGGGCCGATATCTATGGCACGATGTTGCTGGTTGGGTACCTAATACATGGAAAGATGTTAAGGTCCAACAAGATTGGTGAGGTTCTATAGCCATGATACGAGAGACCTTTACCTTCCTGTCACAGGCCATATGATTGATGAGGTGAGGCGAAGGATCGCTGATGCTGAGAGGGATGGTGCCTGCGACTTTAAAATGTCTTATTCTCAGACAAAAATGACTCCACCTATTAACACTACAGATGTGGACCCTCGGGACCTCGTGCCTCCCAGCGCGCCAGAGGTGAAAGAGGGCAATGATGGTCAGTTTTGGTACATGAACCAACACGAGTGGCAAAAGGGATATATGGAGATTAAAAAGGGGTCCCTTTTCCACAAGTAGACGCTCGGGACGGATATGGCTTGCCTCTGTTCTTTCAGCCCAGCGGTGGGAACACTTCGATTGTGAGCAAGCTAAGTCAAAGTTGATTGAGTTGTTCCATAAAGTTGGTTTTGTTCTTAATCCGGGCACACATCCCTCCTTTTTTCAAAAGAAATAAATAAATTGAACTGCGAGCGGTCCCTTCGCACAGTCTTAAACGCTCAAGGACTGCTTAGTAGAAGAGTGTCCTCAACATGCCTTGGGTGATGAAAGGGACGGAAGACTGAGGCTGCTTGACGGGTTATGGGGAGGCACAATATAGTATCGGGTACATTACACGGGTGTTGCTGGTGCTTCGCTAATTCATGAAAATGATCATTTTGCATGGCATGGTAGCCCAGAGCAACATTGGTACTGGTATTCATCCGTCCTCTTCTCGGACACTAATATCAAATGAGCTACCTAGGGAACCCTTCCCGGTCTTTCCAGTCTCGTTTCGCTGCAGGTGGCTCGTCTGCTTTTTGTTTGGGTATCACAATCAACCCGCACTTTATCATAAATCGTTAATGTAAACGCAAAATCCCCGAAACCATGTCCTGCGCCGTGAAACTGAATAGTTATCGAACCACAAACACCTATGAGTAGCGCCGCCGAGGTGACGCCGACTCGCCCCTTCCGTAGCCCTCGTCCGACTCTACGCTGACCTTGCGTCCATGGTGATGTTTGGATCCGCCCAAGGCGCAGGGCAATATGTCTTTGTACTTCCTCTCGAAACGAAGCAGTTTCTCTATATCCTCGGCCTCCTCACGGCTCGCGGGCCTTGGTGACCAGTAGGGGCATCCCTCGTCCAGATTCCCGGCAGCCGAGGAGGAGACGCCGGACAGCTCGTCGATGAGGACTAATCGCCGGGCTTCGTGGTATGGGGCCATGGTTGAGATGGAGGAAGTTCCGAAGAGCAGACGCATGTTGGAGGGCGTGTCCTGTCCTGTGACTACGAGGCGACGGATGGGGTACCTTTATGCCTGTCAGCCTACCTGCACAATACTCCAGTCCTCTATTTCCTGGCTGGGATGACCCAACGAAGGAGTTTGGGAAGCACTTACATGAAGTCACTCTCTGGACCGCCGGCACTGCCATTGGGGAAGGCCAGACCCAGCTTGTCTCCCAATGCCCGTGCCTCTTTTTGCTGGTGGGCTTCGTATACCCAGTGCTGGTGGGCCTTGTAGGTATCTCTGGGCTGTCGTGGCATTTTGGTATCGGTTTTAGATCCGGTTCTGAAGTCTGTTGTTTCAAGTCTTCCTCGAAAAGTGTATTTATTTCGAAGAACTTTCTAACCTGGAGAAAGTTGCAGAATGGGAAAGGCTTTAATTTACCGCAAAAGCTCACTCACACTGGGCCGCTGCCAACATGAATGGCCCCGGACTACCCTACCTTTATACCGTCAAGGACGAGCATTGACAGACCCCGGGGTCCGTGAAAAGAGACGTGCTCCCATGTCAGACGTTTCGTCGTTGTTGTCCCATGACCATCAGGGTGGTCTTACATGCTACCGCAGTGCTCTAAGGTTAGGCGCGGCTCGTTGCGGCCCGCCCCTTTTTAGGTAATTATGGGGTAATACTCCTGGGGCTTGGGGCCACCGCCGTCAAAGTATGGGGTAATACCCACAAGGCATGGGGTAATGCCAAGCGGGCCTCCATGACGAAGCAGGGAGGCTGACTGGGAATCCGGCACTTGGCCGCCTGAAGGCGACATTTTTGCGTGTGACATTGGCCAGAGGCCGCAGCGGCTGGGTTGCACACGGGCTCCTGTTCCCGCTGTCATTTAAATAAAACCCGGCAAACCCGTCGTCATTTGACACTTCGGAGCTGGGACCTGCATGGCCATGGCGCCATGGGATATGCGGATTGCGGGCTGAGCAAGCTTCGTCAGGGGCTGAGCTCTGGTCGATTTCAACAAAAGCATATGCGGCTTGCCGTGCCATCAGAGTTTTCAGTCACCCGTGGAACGAAAGACGCGAGATGCTGTGGCTGCGAATCTTCCCTGCCTTGGATCACCCTAATGTGGTGAGACAGTGTCTCAAGTCACGTAAGAACCGCCTCTGCCCGTCGTCATGACTGGCAGCACAATTTGTTAGACCGTGCGAGCACCAAACCAACCATCCTCGTGTTGAGCTGGTCAAAAAGACAATCACTCGATCCCGGGATGAAAACCTAACATGTGAGTGACTCGTAATTGGATTGAGGCATAATCGAGGGGGCCTCACTCTCGGAAGTCGAGTGCTGCTCCAGTTGGCCATTGGATGCAAAGCTTTGTCATTTGAGCTTCGTTCATTTGCGATGAAGCATGCAGAAGGCGCCATGCACGTTTCGGAAAGCTCCGAATTGCAATTCACTGCCCACGATGACTGGGCTTGCCATCGAGGTCGATTGACACTCGGATTGGTACCTCCATTAATAGCGCTACCACATCTGTAAAAGGAAGACCGAGGCAGGCCCCAAGTAGAGGCATTGGTAGCTTTTCTCCCCCAGTCGTGTCGATGATGTCAAGAGCTACAAACAAACGCAGGATGTCGAAGAAACAGTCTCCCATCACGAAAAGCACGAACATGAATTGACGAAATCCATGCTGAATCGTACGGCGCGGATGATGTTGGTCATGTGTGCGATTCATCGAAGTGGGACAATGGGAAAGGTTCCGATTTGCCCAACCGCCGGCTGTACAGGCCCGCGGTATCCGGTTCCCCATGACGACTTCTCATTCATTTGCCAAATGCCACGAAGAGTCCCTTCGCGGCCGCCCGTAATTTCATCAGTATGTATCTGGCCCCAGAATACATAGTTTCTTTTTGTTCAGGTAAAATTTTATGTCTGGCGGCTTAGTGGCTTCTCTTCCCTTTAATTGTAGCCCATATCGCAATGTCAAGTTCAAGTTGCAGTGGACCTCCAATCAATCGCCTCACAATTGTGTGACGAAGATCTATCATTGCCCGGAATGTCTTTTGTGACTCTGATGACTGCTCCAGGTTGCCAATAATCAGGCAGGCATTCATTTCTTTCAACTTCGAAATCAAAGCCTGCAGAGACCAGTATCTCGTCCAGATCGTCAGCAGCTATACTGTCGCCTAATGATGTTTGATCGAAGATTGTGAAAGGGCGTGTTATCTGGTGGGAATACTCCGTCCAGGTACCGACGTGAATTAAGTGATATTTCGAAATTACACATAAGCTCCCGAAACCGACGAAGAGTTGCATCTCTCCACTTCTGTTGAAAGGCCAAGAAATGCTTCCAAGACTTGCGAAGCCGCGAAAGGAAGTCCGTTTGCCGGGAGAGATTAACGCGCCTTGGCAAGACGTGTATATCGCAAGAAATTCTTCAATATCCCCGCTCTGTCTGCCGATAAACATGGTTCGAAGATAAGAATCACTTATTAAAATAGTAGATGGCCGTGTTATTCGATCCGGGATACTGCCTGTTTCTCCAGCAAGGCGCGCTTTGGTGGTGCAAATTATCGAGCAACCACTTTACCTGCCCATCTGCAGTTGGCGCTGACTGAGATTCTACAGTTGGTTGGTCTCCACTCTAAACTCGCCCGGGTTGGAAGTCAACAGAAAATGGTGTGCTTCCGAAAAGCTGCCGTCGCGGCGGTATTGTTGCGAGGCACTGCTTCCCAGACGCAGTATGGCGGCAACGTCGTACGCGTTGTGCCTGACGCACCGATCGTGGAGTTGGGCGCGTTTCCGGCCCCCAACGTGACTCTGTACAGCCCATCGTTTGCAGCCAATGCATCCTTCCCGCAAGGATGGGTAGAGGGGGCAGCTGGGGCGACGAGCGAATTCTCTCTACGTAAGTCAGCGCACGGCGGAGACGATGGACGTTGCTGGTTAGGTTAATGGACGGCGCGCGTGCTGACCAATGTGCAGACACCTTTCTGCAGACACTGGCTGGTAAGAACCCGGCGTGGATGACCTATCAAACCACCGACTTCGAATCTGAAGAAGACCGCGCATTTCCCTACGTCGTTCTCAGCAGCAGCGGCTTCAACTCCAGCATCAGTTCTCTTGGGAACGGCAAGCTCAAGGTTTGGCTCCAGGGTGGCGTGCACGGGAACGAGCCTGCAGGGGACGAAGCATTGCTCGCGCTGCTGGGAAAGATGGACTCGGATCAAGAATGGACGACAGGAATTTTAGAGACACAAGACATTGTCGTCCTTCCCCGTTACAACCCTGACGGAATTTCCTATTTCCAACGAACGCTCGCGACTAATTACGACCCAAATCGGGATCATATCAAGCTCGCCCGTCAACAGACGAGAGATATCAAGACGTTCTTCAGCGAATTTGGCCCCCACATTGCGGTCGATATGCACGAGTACGGTGCTGCGGGCAGGTTTGCCACGAACTACAGCAACGCTGCAGATGGGATGTACTCAGCGGCAAAGGTGAGTGCGACTCGAATCTGGATCCTTTATGCTCCCATGACCTTGAGTTGTGCTGATGCTCTGACAGAACCTAAATATCCACCCCTCGATTCGTAACATCTCGGAGGAGCTCTTTGCTGCTAATATTGGCAGCGACCTCGCAGCTGCCGGACTGCGTGGTGAGCCCTACGCGACGACGGACTCGTCCTCGAACCCCATCCGGCTCGTGGAGGCAGGAAGCGACGCGAAGATCGGCCGCAACGCCATGGGGCTCACGCAGACTGTGACCTTTCTCTTCGAAACCAGAGGCATCGCGCTTGCCAGCCAGGAGTTCAAGCGCCGCACCTACGCAGGGCTCACCATGGTCTCGTCGATCCTGCAGACCGCCGCTGACAACTTTGACGAGGTCTACAGCACACTGGAGAACGGCATACAGGCGTTCATCGACAGCGAGCAGGACATTGTTGTCACCGACCACACGACACTGGAGGACAGGACCTGGACTATGGTGGACCGCAACACAGGAGGCGTCGTTCAACTCCCGATCGAGTTCGAGAACAACACCCCGGCCACTGCGAATCTCACCCGCTCCCGCCCAAAAGCCTATATCATCCCTCCTGCATGGGCTGACCTCGCTGAGCGGCTGACAGTGTCGGGTCTCGATGTCGAGAAGCTCACAGAGGCGTATGCGGGCACAGTGGAGGCCTACAATATTACGTCTGCTTCGCTCGGAAGGTCCTACTACGAAGGCGTGGTTCTCAGCACTGTGACGGCTGAGCCTGTCGAGAAGACAGTCTCACTTCCCCCGGGTAGCTTTTTGGTGAGGACGAACCAGAGGAATGCAGGTATTGCCTTCAATGCGTTGGAGCCGGAGAATATTGACAGCTATGTCAGCTTCAACATCGTGCCGGTGGAGACGGGCGACGAGTATCCAGTATATAGGATCCTTTGAGCGGATTGCTCGCTGGTATGATTGTCGAATTCAATATATCCACACCCAAAATGTGAGAGAGTAGTTACACCAAGAGTCGAGAGCGGAAGATGTCTGTGCCCGGGTCAGTATGGCTTGATCGGTGGCTGCCCTCTTGCTGTTGCCCAGTCCAATGAGGAGCAAGCACTCCAGGGCTGTATGACCTTGAGATGGTGGGTTTTCTGCCCGGAAAAATTACTGCGAGACTCAGTCTTGCCAGCGCTTTGTAATACCTCAGTTGTTGGCCGGCCAGGCACATATCACCTCATAACCGCAGCTGCTGTCAATTAGGTAACAGAATGCGAATGAGGATCACCAACCCGGAGTCCCCACGCCCCATCCCCCATCTTTATTCTGGAGCATCCGGGGTATTTATTCAAAGGGACTCGCTCGCTGTGTTCAAGCCTGCAAAACTTTCCGAGACTACCGTAGCACCGGCCGAATCCGACGCGCATAACCCGGGAATAAATATCACGAACGCCCACACGAAATGGAGAAGAAGGCCGGCAATGACACCGACACCGGCCGAATGCCAGATGTGGGTCACCGACCAGCCCAGTCGCAATCCAGCAACTATGTGGGTCCCGGAGAAGACCATCTGGGGCCGTCAGTAGTCGAGCAGCATGTACCCACGGCCCAAGAGATCGATGTCAACGCAGATGGGTTCCCCGACGGCGGCAGCGAGGCCTGGATTGTCCTGTTCGGGACCTGGTGCGTCCTCTTCTGCACCTTTGGGCTGGGCAACAGCATCGGCGTGTTCCAGACGTACTACGTCAACCATGCGCTTCGTGAATACTCTTCCTCCACCATCTCGTGGATAACCAGCTTCATGCAGTGGGTCTTGAACTTCCTGCCTATTGTGGTAGGTCTCCCTTCTATCCTTCTGCGGACCTTGCAAGTCTGCCTCGCTCTGGATGGTTTGTCTGAGATGGGCGTGTAGTGGGGTTTTGTATTCGACAAGTTCGGTCCCAAGTGGCTGCTCGTCAGCGGAACGCTCATCTACGTCTTCGGAATCATGATGGTCTCCTTGGGAACGGAGTACTATCATTTCTTCCTCTCCCAGAGCATCGTCTGCCCAATCGGAGCTAGTGCCGTGACCAGCGCGAGTATGTCGTGTCTGGTCACTTGGTTCCGCCGCCGGCGCGCCGCCGCCTTTGGCATCATGATGTCCGGCTCGTCCGTCGGCGGTATAGTCCTGCCGATCATGATACCGAAGCTGATAGACAGCGTCGGATTCCCCTGGGCGATGCGTGCGGTGGGGTTCATGTTCTTGTTCCTCCTCACCATTGCCTGCGCGACTGTCAGATCGCGTCTGGAGTTGGACAGCAAGCCGGTCGATATGAGGGAATACATCCGCGGGATCAGAGAGCCGACGATGATGTCGACGGTCTTCGGGTTGTTCTTGGTATTTTGGGGCTTATTTCTGCCCTACACCTTTGTGATTCTGCAGGCAAGAGCCCAAGGAATGGACGGCGACCTCGTCATCTACCTGCTGCCGATAATGCATGCCTTTGGGTAAGTTGACGATGCCATGCTTCTATCCCGTTCGATATAAGTTACTGATGCGTGTGCATTTCAGCATCGTTGGCCGTGTCGTACCAGGACTCGTTGCTGACAAGGTCGGCCGGTACAATATCATGATTATACTCGCCGCTCTGACGGGCATCGCTTGCTTTGCCCTCTGGATCCCGATCAGCAACGACGCCGGGATACTGGTCTTCACCGCGGCCTTCGGTTGTCTGTCGTCCGGTCTGACGTCGATTGGACCGACCCTCATCGCACAAATCTCAGACATCAGGGAGATCGGCGCCCGCACGGGTACAGCATTCGCGTTCCAGTCATTCGGCGCCCTCACGGGCAGCCCTATCGCGAGTGCCATTGTTGACGCGAGGGGAGGGGACTACCTGGGCTTGAAGTTGTTCTGCGGGTTTTCGATTTCTGCATCAGCTGTTGTATTCACATCAGCGAGGTACTTCCAGGTTGGTGGGTTCAAACTGAAGAAAATTTGAGCGTTGTCAATATTAAAGAACTAATACAAGGGAGCACTAAAGAGTGCCAGTGAGTGTGTGTTCAAATTTAAAGAAACCACTAATTAAGTCCGCTCCCGCCCCAGATTTAAAGGGAAAAAAATCTCGCCATGTACATGTCACCAGCAGTCTGCATGCTGTTCCGTTTGTAAACCAGACGAATTATCGTAACTACAGTATGTCCGATGCGAGCGCAAGACCGGAGCCGGAGGTCAGGGTCACCCCGAGCAAGCGGAACAAACGGCCAAGTGGGGGCTGCATCTTATTGCCGCGGCCAGGGACGCTCCAGCTGAAACGGCGACATGTGCTGTCTGCCCCTCTCCAGACTTGGCTCGGTCCCTTGTGAATGCTTCTCCAAATGAGCCTGCCGAGGCATAATTTCGAGCTGAGCACTTGAGGCGATACAGCAGACACGAGTCCCGTCTGGACATTGTCGGCTTTCGCATGATTCGGTACGTACCTAGTTAGACGAGCTCGCATAGCCCGCGAGCCAGTGGAGACCATCTCGTGCCATCCCACAAGGGTATGGAGTGGCCAAATCGCCGGTGCCGTTGGCCGAGGACTAGAGTAGCATTTGCTCCAGGCCAGCGGGATGCGGGGGCTTACAAGCGCTGCGCGTCGAGATCCGGGGTAAAAGCGAGTGGGCTTGAGGCGCTGCGTCTCCAATGTTTCATAAAGTGAATGGGGCTGTTTTCGCCCAGAAAATATGCAAGTTCCGTAAAGCTTTACCTTCTTCCCCCAAGCCTGTAGCACTTTCCAACACAGGCCAAACTACCTACTACTCTCCATACATCAAGTCTTATATAATAGGAGAATATGGCCGAGTCAATAGCCGAAATAATGACAGTCCAAAGGCCAGCTGGTATACCATGGCGTCTCAAGACGGCAGAGCTGATGCCGGATGCTCAGTGGCGAATGCTCCTGGCCATCATGGATACGATCGTGCCCAGCATCCAAAGGGAGCCAACAGCGCCCAAACGGAAGTCTAGGTCAATAGCATATATCTCGGAAGCCCAATACCAAGATGCAATTTCGCATTTGAAGAAGAACACGGTGCTGCTTGACACTGCATCGGAGGCGGAGCTGGACAAGTACCTGTCGGATCGGCCAACAGATGATTTGCTCTTTCAGCAGGTCCTCAAGGGAATGCTGCACCACGTCCCTGAGGAACAGAGGACGTTACTGTCCCGGGTGCTATATATACTCAGGCATGTATCACGTTATCTCAACTACTGGAACTGCTGGGAAACTTGAGCAGGGAGCTTACAGCCATATAGTACACAAGCCGGCAGTCTCATCCTCACCGGATATGCCACGCCCATCACCAAGCTGCCACTAGAGGACCGCACCAAGATCCTCAACAAATGGGCCAACAGCAGCCTGTATCAGATCCGTGGGCTGTTCAGGCAACTCACGACGCTGGGCAAGGTCATCTTCAGCGCTACCAATCCAACCTTCACCTCTCTATCCGGATTCCCAACGACGCCCCACGGCTGGAAACCACCAACAGGCTACCCCTACGAGTTTGTCCAATTCCCACCTGCCTCAGCCCCACCTTCCGGGTCGAAAATACCGTCACGGGCTCCACCAGCCGAGATCGAAACCGACATGGTAATAGTCGGCTCAGGGTGCGGCGCCGGCGTCTGCGCAAAGAACCTCGCCGAGGCGGGCCACCGGGTGCTGGTGGTGGACAAGAGCTACCACTTCGACGCGTCCTCGTTCCCGATGGCGGCGGGCGAGGCCTTCTTCAACCTGCTCGAGGGCGGCTGCACGACGGGCAGCGACGACAACAGCGTGTCGGTGGTGGCGGGCTCGTGCTTCGGCGGCGGCGGCACCGTCAACTGGAGCGCCAGCCTGCAGCCGCAGGGCTTCGTGCGCGACGAGTGGTCCCGCGGCCGGGGGCTGGCCTTCTTCGCCACGCAGGGGTTCCAGGACTGCCTCGACCGCGTGTGCGCGCAGATGGGCGTGCACGAGGACTTCGAGCCCAACCACGGCAACGCGCTGCTGGTCGAGGGGGCCAGGAAGCTGGGCTGGTCGGCCAAGAAGGTGCCGCAGAACACGGGGCGGTGTGCGCATGCCGATGGGCACTGCGCGCTGGGCTGCTCGACCGGGGAGAAGCAGGGCCCGGTGAACGGCTGGTTCCCCGACGCGGCGAGGAACGGGGCGAGGTTCATCGAGGGGTTCAAGGTGAAGAGGGTGCTCTTCGATGAAGGTGGGAGGAAGAAGGCTGTGGGTGTTTTTGGCACATGGACAAGTCGTGGCAAGAACAATAATACGGACGGCCCGGATGAGGACAAGATCGTGAGAGAGGTCGTTGTCAGGGCCAAGAGGGTCATCGTCAGCAGCGGCACGCTGTGGAGTCCGATTGTTCTAAAGAACAGTGGCCTCAGGGTGAGTTGTTCATAAATCCGCCAGCTCATGGCCTTAGCAATTACTGACAAAGGCACACAGAACCCTCAAATCGGCCGGAACCTCTACTTACACCCAGTCAATGTCATGCACGGCTTCTTCAAGGAGGACGTCCGGCCATGGGAAGGTGGAATTCTGACCACAGTTGTGAACACATTCGAAAACCAGGACGGCAAAGGCCATGGCGCCAAGCTTGAGTGCCTGTCTATGATGCCCTGCTTCGCCATGCAGTTCCTCAACTGGAATGACGGCGTCGACTTCAAGCTCCTTTCCCTCAAATATCGTCACATGAACAGCTACATCTCTATCGTTCGCGACCGTGACACCGGCTCCGTGTACCCAGACCCGGTATCCGGCCAACCCCGGATCATCTACACGCCGTCCGCCTTTGACCGCGCCCACGCAATGATCGGCCTCGTCGCCCTCGCCAAGATCCTCTACCTCCAAGGTGCGATCGAGATCCACGCGGGGCTCCCGGGCATGAGGCCCTTCATCCGCGAGGAGGGGGGAGCCCCTGGACCGGCCTCCTCGCCCGCAACACCCGCAGACGACGTCGTCAGCACCGTGTCCGACGCCGGGGTCGCCGACCCGCGCTTCAGGGCCTGGCTCGCCGAGCTCGAGAGGCACGGCAACAAGCCTCCCACGGCGGTTTTCTGCTCGGCCCACCAGATGGGGACGAGCCGCATGAGCACGTCAGAGAGGACCGGGGTGGTCGACCCACGCGGCCGCGTCTGGGGCACCGAGGGTTTGTACGTGAGTGATGCGAGCGTTTTCCCCAGCGCGAGTGGTGTCAACCCGATGGTGACGAACATGGCTATCTCGGACTGGATCTCGAGGAATGTCGCGGACGATCTCGCGGTGAACGGGCCAGGTGAACGGGCGAGATTGTAGACGTGGACTTTAAGGCAGTCGAAACGACATCTGGGTTGAATCCATAGCGTATCGCGTCGCGTGTTCTTGGTCAACAAAAGCATTTTGGTTTACGGTACCTGTATCTTACTTCGTAGTCAGATTCGAGCGTATTGTTGTTGCATCCGTGAAACTGTTCTTGCACTCTTGCCTCTTTCAACTTCCAAGGTTGCCAGAGGCACTCACACGTCAAGCTTTTCATGTATGGATAATATAACAGACAGCAGCATTTTCAACACTATTATTAAGTAGTCTTCAACGAACTGGGTGTCAGTTCAGAGCATAAATTGAAAGGGGGTAGAATTCGAGTGACAACTGGCTTGCCTTCAGTCCATATTCAGGACGGGGAGCTTTGAAATGGCACATTACACCCAAGGATATCTCTTCTGGCAAGGAAATGACCCAAATTGTGCAGATATGACTGTGGTCTAGTCAGAAACGAACTGTTCGAGGCCATCTCACATAGCAATTTATCCAGTTTCAACAACACTTGGACAATGTAGTTTAGTTTTGCTGGTTACCTAGCGTAGCTCTCATGATAAGATCGCCGATTCTGTTTAACGGCGCAAGCCACGAGGGATAGCTGTAATTATGTTCCTCCCAAACGGTGTCACCACGTTCATACACATGCGTCACGCCAGGTTGGTGTTGTGGATCACATGGGCCGGCCAACTTCCAGCTGACCTCCTCGAGTTTGGGAGAATAACAACCTGTTCAATTCTCCGATTAGTTATTTCGCCTTCTTACGCATTTTATTTCCAACATTGTGTCAGCCCCAAAAAAATCATTCTCGGTTGCCTGATTTAAGGGTTGAGGCTAAGAATTTCGTGGCTGCACCAAGACCGTCTGCGGCCCGAGACCTGCAGCTCCCAACACACGAGACACACCAAAAGAAATATGCATGCATGATGATCGCTTTGATAGATGCCGGTTTTAGTCCCACAAACTGCCTAAGTCTTATGGCGCAGGTCGCTCGATACAGTCAGATAGGACTATTACGGACAACAACGGGCTTCAGCTCGGCAAGCTTGGCAATTAGCTCGACTCCATTGCAACCTCGTCCGGTGGCTGGTCACATCATCATTCCGACCTCGCCGACGGCGAAGACTTGGAAGGCGGCCGGGAACATCCTCGCTGCCCAGGTGGTACGTGTGCAGCTGGCCGTCCTTGCATGAGAATAAGCACACAAGGTCTCACTCGACTGAATCACAGCATCATGATGCGAGGCCACCGCAGTAGTGGCTGGTTAGCTAGGTGATTACGAGCGAGTGGATCCTAAATTAATTAAACTCCTGCGTCACTGATGAGGACGAGAATGAATGTAAGTAAATGAGGAACACGTATAAAGTCGCACAACGCGCTGCCACTCCCGCAAGTCGTGCTACTCGTTACCCAAGTGACGTCCCACTACATTTCCTACAAAAGACCGAGTAGTCCGTCTTCCGGTTCATGTCGCCGAAGGAACCGACGGCCGCCGCAAGACCAACGTCTGTTTGAAGTCTCCGAAAGCAAGAGCAGTTCGATCAACATGCTCCTCTCGATCCCACTTATACTGACCTCGGCCGCCGGCGTTCTCGCCGGAGGATATGGACGACCGCCCCCGAAGCATTGTCTCGACGACGCCGGTGTCGACACTCTAGTCAAGGGGTACACGTACCTGTTGGAGAAGCCCCTAGGTCCAGACTTCAACAGCACCGCTGAGGCGATTCTGTCTGACAAGTTCTCGGTGCTTTCCGACTCGATCCTGACGCTGTCTCAGCGACCTGTGAGTAGCCACAGCATTCACTCCCAGCCGCGCACACGAGGACTGCCTGCTGGGCACGAAGTGTCCCCCTTACGCTGACAAGTGCCCATCCCGCCGCAGCTTGGCCAGCCCGCATATCCCAGCAAGCAGGCCTACATCGACAGCCAGGCGCAGACCCCGCCACTCCCTTCCGTCGAGACGCTGGCTGTGTTCAGCAATTGTGACAAGATCAGCTGGAGGTGGAGGGCGACCGGCATTGGCAGCGACCAATTTGAGATAAATGGCATTATCAACTTCGATACCAATCCCGAGACGGTCCAGATCGACACCGTCTACTCAGAGTTCAACACGGCTGCTTTCCAAGCCGACCTGGGTTTTCCTGAGTGCCAGCAGCCATGAGACAGTGTCCATAAGAATTCAATGGACTGTGTGTGGCTCTGGGTAAAGGGCGGCTTATGGGCTCGGTGGATGAGTGGCTCTTGGGTCAACTGCCAGCATGGCAGTGTAACTAATGCAGAACAATAAAGTTGGCTTCCACTAAAGCGGCCTCAGTTTCTCCATTGTCCCAGATCGTCAACTGGAGTTTTTAATTCACCCTCACCGACCGACAACTTTGCGACTACTATAAGAAGGTTGAAGTGGTTATAGATTATTTGTATTCTTTAAGTTCCTCTATTAAGCCTGAATGATAATTGTTGTTCTAATAGGATGAGAAACAATGGTAAATTAGAGGCAGTTGATTTCGTGATGCATTGCTTCAAACAGTGACCATTTAGTCTACTTCTGCATACCAGTGTTGCGCTATAGAGCCCACCATGCCGTACTAAATCTCAGTTCGTGCCGTAAAGTTCGAAGCTGTTGAAGTGGTTATGTGGTAAAGATATGGTGTTGAAGCGATGAACCAAAACCACTGCATCCCAGCGGTCGAAATATTCTGTATGTCGCGAGGACCTATTTCAAGTTTAGCCCAGTTGGAGATAGCTCATGGAATAGATTTTGTCGGGGCATGAGTGATGCTCACAGCTGGCACTTCTCGTCATATGATCCCTGAAAGACGTGAACCTTAAATTCAAAATGCCTCCCATGGCCTTCCCAAACAGGCCAGACGCCCTAGAGAGTTGAACCTTGTTTCATGGCGGCCGAGCTCAGGAAGCCGAGGCATCATGTCGTCTGATGTCTGAGTGCGCGTCACAGGTGAAAGCTCCAGCGCTTCAAGCTTCACAAGCCAAACACCTGTAGACGCAGGACTGGATATGTTCCAGCTTCTCGCTACAGCGATGAAGTTCTTGTTCCCAGACTATTTGACTGCATTTTCGAGTTTTCCCCTTTGCAACGGTCGACACTGCAACTAGTACGTAAGGAGGTTTCCACACAAATGGTGAGCGATGCACAAGCACTGCGTCCAAAACGACCCACGGCTCCTTCTGACATGCTCGCCCAGGCTCAGAAACCGAAATATGTCAGTAGGCCAGCTCTATCGCTGCGCGAATGGGTTGACCTGCCCTTTCGCATTCTGATTTGGGGTGAGCCCCCAGACACGAGTTGCACTTCAAGCTGAGGACCGCGAAGCCGCTAACAGGAGACATCTCTGTGCAGCGCCGATCCAACTGACCATCAACATCGTGCGAGGCGGCCTCACAGCGATATGGCGCCGGCTGCCCCTGAGGCCGTACATCGCCTGCGCGGCGATCCGCATGTTCCTGTACACCTTCTCGCCGGCCCAGATCCAGCTGTTCACGCCGCCCACCGTGGACACGTACAAGGCGTGGGTCCGCAAGAGGCGCTCCGCGGCCCGCAGGTCCGGCGATGTCGAGCTCATGGAGCAGCTGAAGGAGGACATAGAGGTCCTGCCGGACGGCGGGTCCCATATCCTCTGGATCGGCGACCGGCACAGGGCGACCCGGTTCGTCTACTTCTTCCACGGCGGGGGGTACATCGCGCCGGCGATGCCGGGACACATGGAGTGGTGCCTGCAGGCGTACGTCCTGGCGAACAGGCACAACGATGAGAAAGTCGCCGTCGCCGTGCTGCAGTACACGCTTGCGCCGCAGGCCCGGTTCCCCACGCAGATGTGCCAGGCGGCGTCGGGGCTGGCGCACCTCCTGCGCGGCGGCGTCCGGCCGTCGCGGCTCGTGGTGGGCGGCGACTCGGCCGGCGGGAACCTGGCGGTCCAGCTGCTCAGCCACCTGCTGCATCCGTACCCGCTGGCGGAGAGGATCACGCTGGGCGAGCCGCTGGCCGGGGCGTTCCTCGTCAGCCCGCTCGTGAGCCAGAATACGTTTGCGAGGTCGTTTGTGGACGGGCGGCCGTGTGACATGATCAGCGAGGGGATCTTTGACAACCCCAACAGGGAGATGTTCCATGAGAAGCCGAAGGGTCTGTTGGGTGTGCTGTTCCCGAACTGGGGTCTTGTCGAGACGAAGGAGTTTCGGGAGGGCAGGGGGTGGGCGCTGATGGCGGATGTTGACGAGAAGTGGCTGGATGGGATGGGAGATGTTGTGAGGAAGGTCTATGTCACGTGTGGCAAGCATGAGATCCTGAGGGATCAGGGGATCGAGTTTGCTGAGGGCATCCGTGCTCGGAACGCAGACGTCGAGGTGAAGCTGGATGTTGCTGAGAAGGAGGCACACGATTTCATCCTGCTGGAGGGTCAGAGGCAAGTAGTTGGAGATGCCACTACGAGGATGAGGAGCTGGTTTAATAGGATCTGGTCTTGACAGGCTGAGATCATGTTTACTCGTGTACGTTACGTGTAGTGCTGGGATGCAACCACTTGGTGAGCGTCAGGAGAAGTGCGGATAGATACAGGTAGTTGTCGTTTTTGGAAGGCCGAAATTGACACGAGAGACTCTCAGAAACTGAACGCAGAGAGGACCTGAGATCAACAATAAAACCCTCAAAGAAAGCAAAATATACAAACCTTGATGAATAATCTGGGTTTAAGCCATGTGTGTCTGTATCATGGAGGGTACAGACACACAGAGGGCTTTGCACATTTTGCTATTGTGGGAGTAATGCTTAGCTCGATTTGAACCGTACAAGTTATATGCATCAATCGTGTCGCCGAGCTATTTCCTTTGGCACGAAAACCTCTGGTTGAAAAATAGTACACGGCGCTCTAGCTTTGGTACCTGCTTTATGGGTACCTGCGCTCTGCGTACTGGTGTTGTGTTATTGGTGCAAGTGTTGCAATTCAACAATTCAAATAGCCGTCTCACCCCTTCGTCAGCTTGATCCGCGTCTTCCGCAGAAAGAAATCCAGACCGTCCGGGCTCGGAGTGCGAGTCGTCTTCTGAGAACACAGGCCTACCTGCAGGGAGGGATTTGACCCACTACTAAGCTGACGGGAGTTTATTTCACAACAAGCAGCAATTTCCAAGCACCGTTGAAGTAGCAGAGTGACTCACAAACCGGCTTGAAGAAATGCTAGCTGGTCATGAGGCGGATTAAACCCTGGGCTGGGCGAAGAGGGTTCGAGGGGGTGGGACGGGGTAGGTGGGGGGAGAGTGGGGGAAAGAGAGCGGGGGCATGGCAGGAATGCCAAGACTGATAAGAGAAGATAAGGAAAACTTCCCGACTTTGATTCCAGGTTGTTGCTTCCCTGCACAGTCATAGCGAGGAACATTTTCTCAAGGCGGGTGAGGGAAATGGCCTAACCTCCATCCCCAGACCTGGACCTGGACCTGGACCTTGTCGGTCAAAGCGGGCCAGTAGTGAGTGAGCCTTGCTGACTGACCGCCTATCGTATTAGGAAAAGCGGGCCCCCTACCGAAAATCGGAGGATGGCAGAATTCTTTTGCAGTGACTCTTGCAGTGACACATCTTTCCCAAAGCCGTCATGAACTTCCGGGCCTTCAGTTGTGTTCTACCTTTCTCAGCCGCTCATTTCAGGACGACATTAGTCTTGATCGTACTCCAGGCAGGCACACATTCGTCACGAGGAACCTCCCTGCTGAGTGAGTGTTAGCCTCGCCAATTTGCTTGACGCCATGGGGCTTCCTGATCCTACCGTCGACCTCGACTGGAGCGGCTACGTCGGCGGCATCCACGAGATATTCCACAAGAATGCCTTGAAGAATCCCGACGCGCCCTGCGTCACGGAAACGGCTTCCTCCACCGCCCCCGAGAGGATATTCACCTACAAGCAGATTTATGAGGCGTCCAACATCCTGGCCAACCAGCTTTATGAAGCTGGCATTACCAATGACGATGTAGTCATGATCTATGCCTACCGTTCCGTTGAACTCGTCATCGCCTTTATGGGGACCCTTGCTGCCGGTGCCACTATTTCCGTCCTGGACCCGGCGTACCCCCCGGCGAGGCAACAGGTCTACCTTGAGGTCTCACAGCCAAGGGCCCTGATCACAATTGGCAGAGCCAGGGACGAGAATGGTCCTTTGGCGCCCCGTGTCCAGAAGTACATCGACGACGAATTGGCTCTCAAGATACGAGTACCCGAGCTACGGATAGACGATGTTGGCCACCTGACCGGCGGCGAGGTTGACGGGAAGGAGGTCTTTACCGACACTCAACGCAAAGTATCAGCACCCCCAGATGTTCTGGTGGGTCCGGACTCAATAGCTATCCTGAGCTTCACTAGTGGCACGACATCCACACCCAAGTACGAGGTCCAGCAACCATTCAAATTCGGACAATAGCTGACTATCTTCCAGGGGCGTTTTGGGCAGGCATTACAGCTTGGCCAAGTACTTCCCATGGATGGCTGATACGTTCAACTGGACCTCGGACACAAAGTTCGCTTGTCTAAGGTAAAACAGATCAAGGATGATGCCCCTCATGGCCCTACTAACTGGTAATAGTGGTATAAGCCATGATCCTATCCAGCGGGACATCTTCACTCCGATTTTCATGGGCGGGGAGCTGGTTATCCCCGCTCGCGAGAACATCGCCCATGAGAAGTTGGCCGAGTGGTTCCGCGACCACAAACCCAACGCGGTCCATTTGACGCCCGCCATGGGGCAGATCTTGTGCGGCGGTGCCAAGGCAAAGTTCCCTTCGCTCGAGTTCGTCCTCTACGTCGGTGATATTCTTACCAAGAAGGATTGCGCTGCACTCCGCAACCTGGCACCTAACGCGGAGATCTGCGCTGCATATGGCACCACCGAGACGAGCCGCAGCGTGTCGTACTACCATATCAGGAGCCACGCCAAGGATCCGAATGCACTGGATAGCTTTGGCGATATCGTTCCTGCCGGAAAGGGCATCGAGAACGTCCAGCTGCTCGTAGTCAACCGGGAGGATCACACCAAGCTTGCCGGAGTTGGTGAGGTTGGTGAGATTATGTTGAGAGCAGCAGGCTTGGCCGAGATAAGTGTCCCCCCTTTCTTCATCTGATAGAGTCCTGCTAACATTCGACTTTACGGATATCTGAACGACCCGGAGAAAACAAAGGAAAAGTTCCTCGACAACTGGTTCGTCGACAACCAGAAATGGGTCGAGGCTGACAAGAAAGTTGCCGATCACGCCAACGAGCCCTGGAGAAAGTACTACAAAGGCCCACGTGACAGAATTTACAGGAGCGGCGACTTGGGGTATTTCTTGGACGATTCGGGTAATTGCGCAATCACAGGCAGAGCTGATGATCAAGTCAAGGTCCGTGGCTATCGAATCGAGCTCAATGAGATTGATGGCAACTTGAGGGGACACCATCTGGTCCGCGAGTGCAAGACGCTGCTCCGAAGAGATCGGAACGAAGAGCCAACACTGGTTACCTACATTGTGCCTGAGGACCAAGAGTGGCTCAAGTGGCTAGCAGAACGCGGCCTAAAGGACATCGAGGAGGAGGGCACCGAGATTGGACGCGTCGTCGTGTGTTCCAAGCGCTACAGGCCAATGCAGACGGGGCTTCGGGATCATCTCAAGTCTCGATTGCCGGCCCACGCTGTGCCGACCTATTTCATCTTCCTGAAGAAGATGCCCTTGAACCCCAACGGGAAGATCGACAGCCCAAGCCTGCCGTTCCCGGACGCGGCTCTGATCTCGGAGGAGGCTTCAGAGGAGGACCTGAAGAGATGGGAAACGCTCAGCAGCACCGAGAAGGAACTGGCAGAGCAGTGGGCAACCCTGATTAATGGTCTGAATGCCAAGACTCTGCAGCCCGGTTCTGACTTCTTCGAGAGCGGCGGGCACAGCCTGCTGGCCCAGCAGCTTCTCCTCAACATCCGCAAGAAACTCGGGGCCAACGTGTCCATCAGCTCGCTGTACTCGAACGCATCCCTCGGCGCCCTCAGCGCACAGATCGACCGCCAGCGCGAGGGCAGCGACGGTCCGGGCGCAACAGAGGACGGCGAGGCTGCATATGCCCAGTCGCTCGACAAGCTGCTCGGCACCCTCGACGCCCGGTACCAGACGGCGGACCCTGCGGCACTCTCGCCGGCGGGCAAGACGACCGTCTTTGTGACCGGCGCCACGGGCTTCCTGGGCTCTTACATCGTCAAGACCCTGCTCGAGCGTGAGAACGTGCACGTGATAGCTCATGTCCGCGGGACCAAGGGCGTCCCGGCCGCCCTCGAGCGGCTCCAGAGGTCACTCCGCGGATACGGCGTGTGGCAGGATTCCTGGGCCGCTAGGCTCAGCGCAGTCGTTGGTGACCTGGCACAGCCGCGTCTCGGGCTTGATGAAGGCACATGGCAGATGCTTGGCGATGCCGTCGATGTGATCATCCATAACGGCGCCATCGTCCACTGGGTGAAGCAGTATAAGCATCTCGAGCGTGCCAATGTTCTATCGACGATCGATGCCCTGCGTCTCTGCAACCAGGGCAAGCCTAAGCTGTTCTCATTCGTCAGCTCGACAAGCGTTCTAGATACGGACCACTACATCAACCTGTCACACGAGAAGACCAGCACTGGACAGGGCGCTGTCATGGAAGCAGATGACACGATGGGCAGTCGCACCGGTCTGGGCACCGGATACGGCCAGTCCAAATGGGTAAGCAGCCCCTACAGTCCCCTTTTTCTGCACGAGTGACTTTTATTCTGACGAAACCCACAGGTATCTGAACAGCTCGTCCGCGAGGCCGGCAGACGCGGCCTCCTCGGATCTGTCGTCCGCCCGGGCTACATCCTCGGAGACGCCGCCACCGGCGTCTGTAACCATGATGACTTCTTGCTACGGATGCTCAAAGGATGTCTGGAGCTATCCAGCCGCCCGCACATCATCAACACGGTCAACGCCGTGCCCGTGGGCCACGTCTCGACCGTCGTCGTCGCGGCCAGCCTCAACCCCGTCCCGGCCGAGACCGCAGCAGACAGCGGAAGCGGAAGCGGCAGCGGCAGCGTCGACGCGGGCGTCCACGTCATTCACGTCACCGCGCACCCGCGCCTGCGCATGAACGAGTACCTCTCCATCCTGAGCTACTACGGCTACCACGTGCCCGAGGTGGACTACGACCAGTGGAAGGCCCAGCTCGAGACCTTCGTCTCGGCGGGCCCGACCCAGAAGGACGAGGAGCAGAGCGCGCTGATGCCCCTCTTCCACATGGCGACCAACGACCTGCCCACGACTACGCGCGCGCCGGAGCTCGACGACCGCAACGCCGTCGCCGTCCTCCGGGCCGACGCGGACCGCTGGACGGGCGTCGACGAGAGCGCCGGCGAGGGCATCACCAGGGAGGCCGTCGGCCGCTTCCTGAGGTACCTGGCCGAGACCAAGTTCCTGCCGCTGCCGACGGGGCGCGGCAGGGAGCTGCCGGCCGTCGGCGCCGGTGTCGTCGAGGCGCAGGCGAAATGGGGTGTCGGGGGGCGTGGTGGTGCAGCATGAGGAGGGGAAACACTCTCAGGGGGCTGCCCCTCCTCTCAGGCAGCGACTCGACTCTTAGGTATAGTCGGCGTCAGGGTCGCGGACCCGAGCTATTCTGGAGCGTGGGTGAGTGGTTGTCATTCTTGTACTAGGCATTCTAGCAGACGATCAATCGAGAAGCAACCAAATCTCGTCGTAAGGGCTTCTGTCGGCGAGTCCCCGTCGGCTTCTTGTTCATTAAAGCAACACGACCACCGCGTTCGACGCGCAGAAACCCATTGTCTGTTAAATTTTGAGGGGGATGAAGGATACTTTGTCGATCTATGGGAAGTCCTCCTCGATATCTGTGGCGATGGCGAGTGTCTCCTCCGCTGGACGACTAAGAGCCTGCTAGATTAAGTTTACATAAGCCAGAACATCTAGCTCGAGTCCAATCGTCAAAAGTACATGCCTGCGCTGGTTTACGGCTGCAAGAGGCTACGCCCTCATAGCCTTGAGAGTCGGAGACAGCACGACTTTAAGGTCGCCCAAGACAAGGGGCGCGTCTGCAGCTTTCGACAGGCCTTCATGGCTACGGATACCGGAAGCATTGGAAAGTATTGTGGCAGAAAAGTCCAGGCCGAGGGATTTGCCCAAGTGAAGAGGTGAGTGATTTCGTGAATGGTGAGCAGGCTGGCTGGCACCGTGCTGTTAGGCATGAGATGTCGTCCCAAACCAACACACTCTATGGATGACCACCAGCACGCACGCACAGCAGACCAGGCAGGCCAATGTTTCCGAACGAAGCGTGCACCAGGACGGTACGCTCTGCGGTGCAATGACAAGTTAAGTACCTTCAAGGCAAACGGTAACATGTTCCAAATTGTATATGAGAATATTTGATTCAACCTCGAGAGCTCGAGCTCGAAAAGAAGTGAAGTGATGGGCCTCTCTCTACTGGGCACCATGGGTTGAGGGATATCTCCTTGCTCCCTCCCCCTCCACCCCCTTCCCCCCATCGCTATCTCTTCGTTCAGGGTCAGGGTTATTCATCAGGCCACCCCCTGCCACCGGATTTATCTCTGGATGTTCAAGACGGGGGTACTTTGTCGCGCTTGGCGTGTCGGAGCATTTCCCTTCACGGGGCATCAAACCATCAAACCCCCAGTCTTCTGCTTGGTCTTCTCGCCCGTCTCGCCCATCTC
The DNA here is from genome assembly GCA_001447215.1 of Diaporthe aspalathi. Taxonomy (NCBI): domain Eukaryota; kingdom Fungi; phylum Ascomycota; class Sordariomycetes; order Diaporthales; family Diaporthaceae; genus Diaporthe; species Diaporthe aspalathi. Next base: position 23,552 of record LJJS01000607.1, read on the forward strand.
TCCTGACTCCTCCTGAGCACAAACAAACCTTGAACCTTGACCTACTCCAGACCAGTCAGCCCAGCCCAGCCCAGACCCGGCAAGGCGTTGTTGGTGTCGTCAACTGGTGTGGGTCGATCTTGTTTCCCCACGCGAAGGGGCGGGCACTATGTAAGACCAAAAACAAAAAAAACTGGATTCGCCCCAGGAAGGTGGAGTGGACGGATTACCCTGACGACAGTCGGGATCGGATGTCAATGTCCACATGTCCATGTCTGCGCGTGTTTGTGCGTCTTCCTGGCATGTGCCTGCGCTATCTCTGGTCCGTCTCCTCTCTAAGTTGCGAGAGCCTGCGCTGGCGCGAGGGGCTTGTCCTTTAGCGGCCATCATCACAGAATAGTCACAAAGATTTGTTGACGTTTTTGACGGTACAAAAAGTCTGGCTTCTCATTCTTATCCCTCCTCTTCTTGTCCTTCTTCTCCCTCGCCGTCCCTCCTGTCCTGTTTCCCTAATTGCTCACCCGTCGGTTTTATCATCACCGTTTCATTCAATCATGTGATCCGGTCACTCCACGTGTCATCAGGCAAGGCACCAGAACAGAATACTGGTTTCGTCACTCGGTTTAATCATTCATTGTCCTGCTGCCAGTTTGTCAGCTCACTTTCAGCTGCAGCTAAGCTCTCGGCTCACCTCTCCTGGGCCCACCCGCCCTCTCTCTACTCTCGACCTTACCTCAAATGCTCGACTCTCCTCTCTCTCCCTCGACCTTCCTTCGGGTTGCCTTCACCCTTTCCGGGTCTCTTTTCTTACTTACTTCTTCTTGTTCTTCTTCTTTTCCTCTCTTTCTCTTCGCCATGAACGCCTTTGTCTCTACTTTCCACCACGTCCTCGCATCATACGTCCCCCCCTGGACCAGCACAATCCTGCCTGCAAGGCTGTCGCACCTCTACACGCCACCCTCCTCGACGTCGACCCCGTCCTCGACCTCAATCTCGCCGCCGTCGCCCGTATCTCCCTCAATCTCGCCGACAATGTCGCGCGACGTGGTGGAGAATGGCGCACCCACCAACACCACCGCTCCGTCATCACAGGCGCGCCCTCACCCGCAGACGCAGACGCAGACCCAGCCCCAGCCCCAGCCCCAGTCGCAGGCCGACCGGCTCGCCATGCTGCCCGACAAGCTGCTGCTGCTCATCTTCGACATGCTGGCCCACGAGTCCAGGCGCGACATCTGCAACCTCTCGCTGCTCAGCCGCAAGTACCACGCCCTGGCCGACCGCATCCTCTACCGCACCATCCTCTTCGAGTCGCCCGAGCACCACCTCATCTTCAGCGAGTCGCTCGACCGCCGCCCGCGCCGCGGCTCAATGATCGAGAACATCAAGCTCGAGTACCCGGGCTCCGAGCTGTCCCACCTCATCCTCGACTCGGCCCTCGACGGGCAGTCGAACTCGCGGTCAAACACCTTCCGCAAGGGCATCGACGGCCTCTCGCGCGCCCTCGCCTCCATGTCGAACCTCGAGACCCTCGACATCGCCGTCCCCGTCAAGCTGCTGCACGGCATCGGCGCCCTGTTCAACGGGCCCTTCGACCTAGCCGGGCTCAAGACCTGCTCGCTCTTCTACCAGTGCCCGGACGACGCTTACTGGGACCTGCGCGAGAACATCCACATCTTCACCCACCCGACCCTCGAGACCCTCACCATCCGGCGCGCAAAGCTCGACGAGAGGGGCTTCGACTTCATGGAGCGGCCCCACAGCACCGCCCTCAGGTCCCTGCGCCTCATCGAGTGCGACATCAACGACGACTCCCTCGCCGACATCATGGAGTTCCCCGAGGGCCTGCGCGAGTTCTACCTCTACCACACCGCCGACCCGGCCCCGGACCTCGAGGAGGGCTCCGACGAGGTCTGCGAGCACATCATGGCCCTGCGCGACCAGGCCGAGACGCTCGAGTCCATCACCGTCGACCACTCCACCCTGGCGGGCCGCCGCGTCCTGCGCCTGCGCGACTTCCAGAGCCTCAGGTACCTGCGCCTCAACCGCGACACCCAGCTGTTCGGCAGGACGGGCCGCAAGCCCCGCATGCACTCGGCGGGCCTGCCGCCGCGCCTCGAGGTCCTCGAGTTCACGGAGCCCCTCGGCGGCGACGACACCGTCACGGAGCTGTTCGCCATGATGCTGCAGAACATCGAGTACATGGCCCGCGACCTGCGCGCCCTCATCGTCGTGGCGGGCCCGGACGGCGGCGTGCCGGAGCAGATCCTGGAGGCGTGCAAGGGGAAGAAGTTCGAGCTGGACATCCGGCCGTACGAGGGGGGAGATACAAACGGGAACCCGCCGCCGCCGCCGCCACCACCCCTGGTAGCCGCACCGAAGGCCGGGCAGGGACACCCAAAGACGCGGGACACAGCATGCGACAAGCTCAAGATCAAGGAGAGGGTGCGGTGGAACGCCCTCAGTGAGGAGGCGTGGCAGAAGCGCGGCGACACGGAGAGGAAGCCCTTCGACCCGGCCTGAGATGTGGGCCGGTCTCGACAATTCTAGAGTATAGATCCGGGGGGGAGGAGAGACAGCCAGGGGGTTTATAGATCGACACCACCGTATAGAGGGTGTTGGATAATGGGGACGGTGAAAGACTACGAAAGAAATATTTACAGGAAAAGAATTACACACAAGACGTTACAGGATAGAGACAAGAGGAGCAAAGAAAAGAAATAGATATTATGATGATAATGCAAGACATGATACCCACGCACTACACGCGGTTGAATCTCACTGTCTCTCCTCTCTCTCTGTCTCCGTGACTGACTGACTGAGGCGACCCCGCAGACAACAAATCGTCTTACACCATTCCGCGAGGACCTGACGGGACGGGTGGGTCTTCTTCCCTTCTCTCTTCCGTGCCCCCCCTCCAGCCCCCCCACCGCCCCCCGGCCCCCTGTGATGTTTCATCGCCCTCTCAAGCGACTCACCAACATAACCAAACGAAAATTTTCATAGCCAGCCCGTCTAGCTCATCGGTAGAGCGCATCACTAGTACTGCTTCCAAACAGCAATGATGAGGTGACTGGTTCGATTCCAGTGATGGGCACTCGCCATTTCCTTTTACACTTTTGACTGTTGCCCTTCATTGTGGGGCTGTGTAGGGTCTTTACTACTCATCCGGCTTTCCGCAGCGACTCCCTTAGGTGCGTGTGCCTCTTGAAAGCAACAGGGACTGGACTGCAAGCATCTTCCAACCAACTTTTGCTACTGGTTCAGTCCGCAGCCATGGAACGCATATCGTTTGCCCAGTGCCTGTAAAAGTCATACTTCACATACAATGGATAACCACAAGGGCCAGACTTGCGCACTTGTCCAAAGAAGATACAGTCAATATGTAACTAGTTAACATCGTGGATTCGCGGTTCGCTCATTGTCTGCTGCCTCATCAGGGCCCATACTGTGCTTTGGTGCTGCTGATACTTGCCCTGTCTGACTCTTCTCCATGACCCGGGTCCTCTGTGCCTAATCGCCTGAGAGGTTTCTCTGCTTCAATCAAGCCAAACCATTCCGCTACTGAGGCAATGATACCTTGTGCACCTGACCTTCGTCCTTTGCCATTCCGCACCAGGATCCCCACACTTTTGTGAGTAATCTTGCCAGGATATGTCTCAATTGTGGGCAAATTTAGCCACACGTAGGGGTCGGCATCAGGCTTTTCTCCATGAATGACCAATGTTCCAAGATCCGGGAACTCCAACGGGTCCTTGATGACTGTCGTGTGGTATGCCGGCATGAGCAGGTGGAACACCGCAGGCTTCCGCCTCCCATCTCTTTCCAAGAACCACCGCAGGAACCTCATGTAGGTCACAATTGCATCCAGGCTGTCCGACGTCCCGAGGAGGCTGGAGCCGAGCGGTTTCTCTCTCGCTTTTTTCTCGAACTTTGTGTGCCAGTTGTTCCCTGGGTGGTAGAGAAAATAAAGATGTCTCTCTCCTCGGCCGGTTGTGCGTCCCATGGACTGAGCCACAAAATCGTAGACGTGCTTCCCGAACTTTCTCGGTACATCGAGTCCGACTTGCGCCTCCAGCCCTCCAGCAATCTTTATGCCGATCTGTTCAAACCCAGATTTGCCATGGATGATGTCCAGCACTTTGGGAACTGTCTGGACCCCATCTAGGAACGTAGCCAGCAACTCCAACATCTCCAAACGCGACTTGTTGCCAAAATAGGTCGCAAAGGCATCGCCGAGGACTTTGACCGAAGGGATCTCGCCGCGCAAGGCCTCCTTACCGTTCTCCCTCAGCACCCGCCTATACGCACGTCCATTTGGCGAATCGTAGGACATGTGCTTTTCGGCCACGGGACGAAGCGTTTCGACATGCATGGGTATTGTCTTGAAACCTTCGATGCGCTTCCTGCGCCGCTTTGCCTCATTCGTCGCGCAAAATAGCCCACACATGAAACCTCCCTCCATGATCATATAGGGAGCTTTCGCCGGTGGTGTCGTGAGTCCTTTGGGTATCCGGCTCGGCGTGTTGATTAGGGTGGGTATTCTCGATTCAAACAAAACGCCTTTGGGTTCGCGATGACGTCTGGCAGAAGGCACCTGCACACAGGCAGGGAAATAGATCCCACGAAGAGATTTGTTGAGGGATGGTCCCTGGGGGGAAGGGGGAAGGGACGCCGAGCCTCATATTTTAAGAGGCTACTTGCTGTTGATTCTTACCGACGAATCAATTCTTGGCTCGAGATGCAACTCAGAACATGGGATGCAGGAGGGTCAGCTGGGGTGTCTAGAGCCCCCGTGAAATATGCAGACAAGCCCAGGCTATTGACCGTGCTAGAGCTGTGTCACAGTCTTCCAGTCACTGGCTGGTGCCAAGTCAGTCTCTTGAACACACCATCATATAAAGGCGACGGATAGATCTGCAGAAGAGCGGCTAAGAAGGGGCCACGAGCCCTGAGCGGCGTGCTTCAACTGGTGCTAGGTCGAGCTGCAGGCGCTGGCCTGCTGTGGAACCTGCTGGGCACCTTTGGGGGGACAGCACAATGTACGCGGGGATGGAGCAAGGCAGACGGACGGTCTAGTCAACGGCGTCGGCCTGATATCTAAACGCGCCCCACCCCCTCTCATCGACAGGGAGAAAGGAGTACATCCAGGGGTCGCGGGGCCCTGCCACGCCCGCCCTCGGCCCGCCGCGGCCGCTCACCACGGAGCACCCGTGGGACCGGTCCACGTTGGGGCGGCTGTTCCCGCATGATGACCGTGGCGAGCTCGGGGGACTTGTTCGGGTCTGTTGCGCCTGGGGGTTGCACGCCTATTTCCCAATTACGAATGGACTACGGGTTGTAAATTGGGTTGGTCTCCCTGAGTGCGTAGAGCACTAGCACGGAGACAACCAAGTAGTCATAAATAAGAAGAAATCTCTTTCTTTTCATTAAACTACTCTCCTATGTGGTTGCAATTCGGACAAGTGAACATTTATCTGAATGCATAAGTTAAGAGTCTGGTTGGCGTCAGTGGAGCCCTAATATGTGCCCTTTGGACTGACGGGATAGTTAATGGTATTCAGACGGCTGCGAGAAGTCAAACCTCTGATAGGCATTTGAGTCTCAGTCAACGACTCAGAGACATTCAAACAATAACCCTGCGCCTTTCAAGGACTGTGATCCCGAACCGGGGGAAGTACCGAAGGCTATCAATATGCATTTGTTCCGGACTCTCAACAATACTATACTCGCAGATGGCCAAGACGAACAACAAGAGTCACGATCATGAAGATGACAGTGGGTTGCATTGACAGCTAATAAACTATATATACACAGTTACCCTGCAAAAAGAAATATCAACAGAAAGAGCGACCGCCTAAGCAGTCAGAGCCGGGACGGCCTGGGGGTCAGTGTTGAACAGCTCGTCAGGGTCGACAGCAGTCTTGATCTCCTGCAGGCGGGCCCAGTTGTCGCCGTACAGGTACTCAGCGGTCTCCTGGATGTCCCACTTCTCGTCGCGGTACGTGGTGAAGCCGCCGGGCCTCCCGCCGGCCGCCTTGTAGGCGTCGACGAAGACGTAGAACCTATCATGAACGGCGTCGAGGGTCGACTGCGCAAAGGGGACGTCGAACCCCGACGTGCGGATGTCCCACCGGATCAGCAGCAGGTTGTCGTCGTGCTTCCACGCCGAGTCGCCCGCCCCCACGCCCTTGGTGTACTCGCCGCCCCAGATGTCGACGAAGCCCGACGCCGACGCGTCCGCGAGCTTCTCCTCGTACGCCGTCGCCGAGAAGAGCTCCCACGCGGTGGAGTTGTCGAGCGGTGCGGACCCGGGGATCGTCACGGACGCGATGTAGAAGTACCGGCGGGGGGTGATGGACTGGGCCCTGAGCCCCGGGGTGGTGTACTCCTCCGAGTCCCAGAAGGCGGACTGCGTGGACTTGAGGGTCATGGTCGGGGGCAGTCGGCTGAGCAGCGAGGCGGTGACCCTGTCGTACTCCTCCTGGGTGCCGTAGAAGAAGCCCTGCAGCTGCGAGCTGGTCTTGATGCCGAAGCGGATGGACAGGAGGTCGTTGTTGTCGGCGCTCTGGGCCCACGCCTGCGTGCCGATGAGCGCGTCGACGTTGTCCTGCTGCGTGGCGGTGTGGTTGTCCGCGAAGCCGATGGTGTAGTTGAAGACGGTCTGCGAGGGCGGCTCGAGGGTCCGGAGGTGGAACCTGAGCACGACCCCGATGGAGCTCGCCGCGCCGCGGACGGCCCAGTACACGTCCGAGTTCTGGTTGGCGTCGGCGTCGACGACGGTGCCGTTGGCGAGTGCCACGCGCACACCGACGACGTTGTCCAGCACGGTCCCGGACGCGCGGGACAGCGTGCCGAAGCCCGAGGCCGCCACGCCGGTCATGCCGACGTCGGGGCAGCGGCCGTGGGGGAGGGTCCGCTGGTAGTTGTCCCAGATGAAGTCGGCCGCCTCGGAGATCATGACGGGCCCGCCGTAGGTGAAGAGCTGGGTGGCCTCGTCGTACTCGAGCACCTTGAGGTTCTTGAGGTTGACGATGAGGGCGCCGTCGTTGCGGCCGAAGCCCATGCTGGAGAAGGAGCGGTTGCCGCCGAGGGTGGTGACCTTGGTTCCCGTGCTCGACGCGCACTTCAGGGCGGCCGAGACCTCCTCCTCGGTCTTCGGGAAGACGACGGCGGAGGGGACGGGCGACAGGCGGGAGTTCCATGCCTGGGTGTCGATGGTCCAGTTTGCGCTGGAGGGGAGCGAGGTCTCGATGCCGGCGGTGGCGAGGCAGTCGCCCAGGGCCAGCGAGGAATTCTGCCTCCTCAGGAGCTCGACCGCGCTGAAGTCATGCTGGGCAGGGAAGGCTGCGGCAAGAGAGGTTATGAGTGCGAGGATGGTGGTGAGAATAGAAGAAGCACGGCTCCCGCCGGCCATGAAACGAGTGTCGACCATTGTAAGCTATAAGGAGTGATGAAAAGAAAAAGAACGACGGTGAATACCTATACTTCGGATAGACCTCCGGACTCCTCGCACCAGCAGCTTGCAAACGAGAGGGTGTAGCAGGCTTTTGTAATAGCCCGTATCCCTTCTCACCCATCACCTTTCCCTTCTCCTGGCTGCCCCCGGGCTCAACGCGCAGATCATGTTTACAGTTTCTGCCAAGAGCACTTCTCCCTTGGATAAATGGCGAAACAACAAACGGGATGAAAAGATCCACAATGGCCGAATCTTCCCTTAGCTGTTCTGAACTCTATTCTCTCCCTACCAAGGTTGTGGAGCGAGGCTATGCGCATGACTAGGCTCCCACCCGGCCTATCCGATACTTTGGGAAGTGCCAAGAGATAGAGCCGCATTGAAGGTTCACCTTAGCAACTTACATGATCCCTGGCGGTCTTTTTTTTTATTCTTGGGCCATGCCCTAGACTGCGCGCAGCAGCTAGAGACATTTGGGATATACTTACTCGTTGCCAAGGCCATTCGCATGGAGCCAGCCGGGACGAAATAAGAAAAGTAATGTATTCTAAACTCATTTTCATAGTTTCCTCCTCAGGTTCGTTTCCCTAGGATGGGGAGATCATCCAGTAGTTCTGTACTCAGATTCGTGGTACGATCCAGGCGAACGGATCAGGAGATGGCAGCTAGGGCTAAAGACTTACGCGGCCCCGGTGCACCGGTCCCCAATGAAAACTCGCTCTTGATTTGTAGTTAGACTTTCGAGCCAATGGCTTGGAGCTACCCAAGGCCGTGCTGTTGTATCGGTGATACTTTAGGTTCCGCGTCCCGAATCATGAGCTGCGGATTGTGGGGCTTCCTTACTTACAACTTGGCGATCCGTCGAAAATGAGACGAACCCTCGTAGCAGAGCCCATCCGGGCTGATCGTGGTCATTGATCTTTTAGCTCCTCACTTAGGTAGAGGCGCAGGCAATACTTGTGTATACCCCTAGAGAAGATCTCGTCAATCCGTGAAGTTTCCCAAGTCTTGGTAAGCAGCCCTCGGACCCCAGCTCACTTTTCCATGTTCAGAAGTCGTCTAGTCCATCGCCGCTGAGCAGTATTTGGAGTCTTCAGAACCCATTTGTGCGTACTCGCGAAGGAAAGCCGTCTTCATACCTGGGTAGCTTCGGCGTGGCACGGAGCACGGCGACTCGTGCTGGTGATCTCCGGCCGCACGGCCAGCTAACTACTCGGGAGATACCGATTCTTTTCTGATCGTGTAATCAAATTTCGACTTTCGGCAGTGACCCGTGATACTACCTATATGGTGGTCACAATTCAAGTACGGTCCGGCCCATTTGTTCAACCATTGGCATGCTCTGCCTTTCTGAGAATGGTCTGCATGAACTAGCATTGTCATGTGATGAGAACTATTCCCGCTGGAAACTTGCATAGTCTGGCCCGGTGGAATCAATTCCTACATATTTCTCTTTTGTCGGGGAAATTTACCTACAACTATCGGCTGTGTCGGTCTGCATGTCAAACAGATAATTCGCAGGAGTCCTTCAAGACTTGGGTTCCTTTGCTCGCACCTCATATGGAGTAGGCTGGTATTGATTGAATCTGGCATTGCCCCTCGATTGGATAGACTACACAACCGAAGACCTATATGCGATCAACTGAAACCCCGACAAACTTGTTTCCAGGAAACAGGTTGTGTGTACATCGATGACTTGGTTGGCTTTACCTGTACAGCAAGCCAGCGAGCACATGGACGGCACTTGACGGTATATTGAAGAGTGACTCGGCCTGTGACAACCAATCCTAAGTTTCTGACGCCTTTCCTACACTCATCTGTGATGGTCAGTTTGACTTAAGTTCCACAACGGAACCTTCCAAGTCTGTCCCTATCCGAATATATCCATTTCCCTGCTTCGTTTTCGGCACCATTGGTTGAGTATCTGAAGCCGACCTGAGCTGTCCACGTCACGGTAGGGCGGACTACGAATTGCACTTTGATGTCTTCTGATGCCGCATAAATGGTCGTTGAAATGTTCAAAATAATCGCCGCTTCGAATTGAGGCCCCGCAACCCTGACCAACGTGCACGTGTGGGCCTCTTCGCTCGTAGTTTCACTACAATGTTCAACTTGAAGTGTCTGTGCCGTCACGTACTGCAATGCAAAGGGGGTTCTCGCGGGCGAGAGTGGCCAGCCATAAGCAGCCTCGAACGTGTATTCTCTGACAGGATGGATATCCATGCCATCCTATTCTCCCAAAATCCTCGTTGAAAGCATTGCATAGCCTTGACATCGCTCACTGGTATTGATCCCGTACACCCTCGCCAGTAAACCCGCATTTAAGAAACAGCGCGGGGAAGAAAAGAAAATACCGCTGAAGTCTAATGGGCATGGAGATATAATGATGTCCGTTGTACCCGTGAGGACCATGTCTTTCCCCACCCCGAACGCCGAGCCAATGATTTTCAAGTATTAATGCATCCCCGTTTCCGTGGTATCCAGAATGCCTCGCATTCCCTACTGCGTTCTCCTGCCGTGTCCTCCGTTGTTGTTTACCGTCTTGGGCTCTGGTGTGTCGGGCTGATTGCCCTCAAGCCCAGGTGCATAGACTCCTGATGAAATTCCTTCTTTATCGGGTTATACCATGCGGACACGTCGATGTAGATACGCCCCTTAGCCGACTCCAATGCCACCATGCCGTGGATCGCCACACACCCTCGCGGAGGGTAATACCTGAGCGGTCTCCATGTTCGTCTCCACTGCTGGGCAAAAGCGGCCCAAGGCCCATGACTCTTGTTTGCAAGCGCGGTGAAGCCCGGAATTGTGACGGATGACTTTTTGCCTTGGTCCTGGCTTGACTGATCGTGATCGTTGGCGGCAGTGGGCGACTGGGCAGCTGCCGAGTCCGGCATGGTAGATTTTTGAGATGAGGCTGCCGGGTCGGTCTTGGAGGTGGTCGAGTCGGAGGCAGATGATGAGTTGGTGGCAGCACCGCCGTCAGTGATTTGTCGGGCCTCGAGTTGCTTGAGAGTCTTTGCGATGTCCGGGTCGGGGTTCGATGTGGAAATGTCGTTGTTTTCTGAGTAACCGAAGAGCTTGACGACGTCGGACGTGCTTTGCTTGAAGAATGCCTTGATGAAGGCGTACGAAGAGGTCGCCAACGGATAGGGCTTCAGGACGCGGTCGATCATCGTCTTGGTTCTCGCGTCAACCTTCTGGGTCTTAATCACGATAGCTTCGTCGCTGAATTCGATGCTGGACAGATGTTAGACCTGAAAATTCCACATACAGTCCAACTAAAATGCGACAGCAAGACTCACCCCGTCCGTACGAACTCCGGCGGTGGCCGGTCCGGGTAGGTTATGACCAACCAATTTGGCCCCAGTGCCAGCTCGAGGTCCTTCTTGGCCCAGCGCTTGATCTGGGAGTTGTTTTCGGCGGTTTTCTTGACCAACATGGCAAGGTCATGTTTGGCGCGGTCCCTGTGGTCACGGTCGTTGTTGAAGGCCACGAAGCTCTGCCACTCCTCCTCTTTCCCAGCATACGGTGGTGGCTGGACTTGCTTGTTGGTAAAGGGGAAGGGTATGAATAATGGCTCGTAATCCTCGTCATCCTCGATCTCGGGTAGGTCTTTCATGTCCAAGTTTTTAAGCGGGAGAGTGGCTATTGTTGTCCAGGTATACCAGCAAAACATGCCAGTGGTCGTGTATATGAAGATCTTCCTGTGAGGCGGGGTCGTCAGCAAAGGGCCGGGAGACAAAGGTCAGGAGCAAAAACCTGCCACATACTTGAAGGAATCACGCCTCGGCAGAAACTTGACTTTGTGGACGGCGACGTGGTCCCCGGAAGATACGGCGGCGGCAGTTTTGCGCGGCCACATGGACAGCGCACGCCGACCTCCTACTTGGCGCAGCATGTTGGGCGTGCTGGCAACGGGACAACGGGACAGAGGGCTGCGATGGCAGGAGGGCGCGCCAGGGAGGGCGGCGGCCGCGCAGGAGGACCGAGCCTTGAAGCTGGCGGTGGGCGGTGGGCGGGGGTCGCACAAGGCTGGGTGCGCCGCTTGTCGCTCAGGAGTGGTACAGGCAGTCAGTCGGCAAGAATATGAGGGCTGCCTGGTCAGTGGTAGAGTTTGCGCCGTCGACAACAAGAGAGATGACGTGACCAAGTACTTGGAAATAATGGGAAAGAAGATGGATGGTATGGATAGAGTGGTAGTCCGCCTGAACCATTGGACCGTGTGCGAGGCTCGGGTGGAGATTCCGTACACTACTAGTAGATGCTGTCAGCGTCCAGGTCGGTCCCGCCCCGGATGTGATGCGGCAACAATTGTTGCTGTTGTTTTGGCCGGCAGGGTCAGGGTCCAAGATCGATCTTATCGGGGCGATAAGCAAGCAAGTAGCCGAAACGGTCATTGACTGTGGGACCCGTTTCGCTCTCCGTCAACCCGTCAGCCCTCCGTCCCATTCGTCGAGGCCGTCATACGCATCCTCCCAAAAGCCATCCGCAGCTTGACCAGAGCTCCATCAGGTCTAATCGGCCCCAAACGCCGCAATCTTCATCCACACACGCCGCCTCGCCTGCCAGCTGCCTCGTCGTCACCAACCACTCCGAACACACGCATACCAACTCTCATCACATCGTATCATATCATCAGACTCAGCCTGGCTTGGTCCACCCTCGCTGTCGAGATGATGCTCCTCAATGGGCTAGCTCTTGCTGGCCTCACAGGCCTGGCCTCCAGTGCAGCAACACACGAACAGGCCGAAGTCTACATCCTCAGCTCCAAGCACGCCGCCTCATCGTCGTCGTCACCATCATCGACCGTAGCGACACCCAGCCTGCCCCGCCAGCTGGCCCGCGACATCCTCTTCCAACGGGTCACCGGGGATCTGCAGCTCAAGGACCTGTCCAGCACCATCGTCGGCGACAGGGTCCTCTCATATTTCGACCAGTATGGCAGGAGCCCTAGGCCCTTGTTCGGCTCATCCTCAGAGGACATATCCCCGTCACAACTGGTTGTGCTGCTGGAGGGTGTCACAGAGGACAATTCAAAGGCGCTGAGAGAAGGACTGCGGAAGGAGAACTATACGCCCGCATTCAAGATCGAGGATGCACCCTCGACCAAGGCCAACAAGCACCTCGTCGACGTCGAGTTCGCCGCCGGTGGTGTGTCCGGGTCGTGCGAGGTTGCGGCTGCCATCGACCCCTACGACAGCTGCTGGAAGGGCATGTCCCTGGTCGTCAAGTACGACGCCGCGAAGGTACAAACGCTCTCAAACAAGTGGCTTCCGTGCTGGATAAATACTTTGGACATGAACAAGATCGCTAACTCCCATGCAGGACGCCGAAGCTCTGCGGGCTCTTGTCGACAGCGTCCCCGCCCTGGTCAGGTCCGCCTCCTCCAACGACCTTGAAACAACACTGGTCCTCCTTCCCGAGTCGTCTCGCGCCTCCAAGCACGCGTACTGGACCACCGACGCTCCCACCGACCTCCGCCGCCGCTTCTTCGACGAGACCCCGATCACCGACACCAAGGGCGACAAGGTCCCCGTCTCCCCCGCCAGCGGCGGCATCGACCTCGGCTTCACCCCAGGTGCGGCCGCGAAGGGCGACAAGATCAACCTGGGCTGCTTCACCAGCCAGAACTCGTGCGCCACCGCCACCGGCAACTGCACCGGCCACGGCACCTGCGTCGATAAGTTCGCCGTGCCAGGCCAGGAGCCCCGCGAGGGCGACAAGCAGTGCTTCGTCTGCAGCTGCCTCAGCACCAAGAAGTTCCCGGAAAAGGAGAACAGCAAGCACGTCCACTGGGGCGGCGCCTACTGCCAGAAGATCGACGTCAGCTCGCCCTTCTGGCTCATCGCCACCACCACCGTCGTCCTCGTTGGCCTTGTCACCGGCTGCATCGCCATGCTGTTCAGCGTCGGCGAGGAGAAGCTCCCCGGTGTCATTGGTGCCGGTGTTTCGAGGTCCAAGTAAGAGGGAGGCTTCTATAAGTCTGCAGATCAATGAAGAGGGGGGGCGAGGCGGTACGAGGGTAGGGCGGCAGGAATATGAGCTGGGGGGAGGAAACAGAGCCGGAAACGAATGGTGTAGCATATTTGTGTATTGATGTTCTGGCGTTCAACGGGAAAGGCATTGTCATCTACATTCCCCTGTTAGAGATGGGAACACCCACGATTTAAAGTGACTGCATGAGCTGTATTCCAGTTGAGTTTAGTAGACCATGCACATCTACGAGCCACGGGGTATCTCGTCAGTCAGCCATCTCCTCGTCGTACTCTTGCCCGCGCGAGGGCGTGCCAAAGCTCTCGAGGCCCCTCTGCGCCGGCGGGATCGCGGCAGCACCAGGCCCACCACGCAGCGGCGACTCGGCCGCCAGCCTCAACGGGTCCACCACGCTGCCCTCCTTGACCCCCATGGCGGCCTGGTACTTGACCCCGGCCTGGTTCAGCACCTCCTGGACCTCGGCCTCGCGCGCGACAATCTCCTGCCTCTCCCTCTCCAGCGCCTCGATGCGCCTCCGCTTCGCGGCCGCCTGCTCCTCCACGCCCTGCACCAGGCTCCGCATCCGCGCCAGCGACTCGCCCAGCTCGGGGAGGGCCCTCATCCGCGGTATGACCAGGCCCGTCGTCCCGCCCGCGCCCGCGCCTGCGCCTGCG
>LJJS01000609.1:0-12320 GCA_001447215.1 Diaporthe aspalathi
GTGGCCGGCTCGCTGGGGTGGCCGGCTCGTTGGTGCTTGACGTTATTACATTTTTATAAATATTAAATACTTTATTCATTTAATATAATTATAAATAAGCATTATATTTTTAAGCTATAAGCCTTTTTAATAAATATAGCTTATATTTTTAATTTTAATAGCTTACGTTTTTAAAAGTGTAGCTATTATTTTAATTACTTTTATAATATCTTTAGTTTTATTATTAAGCATATTAAAATGAAATTAAAAAGTCATTTTTATTATATAATTTAACTTTTAAAATAAAATTTACTAAGTTAATATTTTAATTTTAATAAAACTAATAAGGTTTTATTTATAAAAGAAATAAATTTAAAATATTAACTTTAATTACTTTTTTAATTTAATAGCTTTATAAATAATTATAAGATTAAATAATATTTATTAAATTGCTTTTTATCTTTTAGCTTTCTATTTATTAATACTTTAAGTAAATAATTATATTAAAATAAAATGTTTTTATAAAAGACTTTTTTAAATTTTAAATATTTATTATTTATAAAGGTTAAGCATTTATAAATTTTATTAAATTATATTTTACTTTTATTAAAAACATATAATTATAATAAACTTATTTAAAAATATAAATATAATACTTTAGCTATAGGTTTTTAAATTATATTATATATATATATTTAAAATAGCCTATAATAATCTATTTAATTTGCTTATAAAAGGATTTTTAATAATATTATAATTATATATATATTATTATAGTATAATATTTTTAAAATTTAAATTTAATATAATAGTTTTAAATAACTTTATATTTAAGATTAAAATTATTTATTAAGAATTTAATAATATAAAGCTTTTATAAAAGATTATTTAATTCTAAATAAACCAAAATAATAAAGAATTATATTATATAATATATAAAAATAAAAGCTGCACGCTTTTATAACATGCAGGCGCTATAGCCCTTAATAGGAAATAAACTATATAATACCTTTAAACAAATTATTTAAGCACTAAACAAAAGCTGCAATTTAAACTATAACCCCTTTTTAAAAAGCAAATTAACCCTAATATAATAATAAAAAACAAACATTTTAATTTAAATTACAATATATAAAACCTAACTATTATTAATTAATACTTATTTAAATAAATATAAGTTTGCAGAGTTAAAAAAATAAAGTTATATTATTTTTATTTAAAGTAAGCATTTTTTTAAAAAAGTTAAGCTTACTTATTTAAATAATAATAATTTATACTATAGTTAGAATATAATAAATTATTTAAAATAATTGTTTTTTATAAAAAGAAAGCTTATTTATTTAATTTTATTATATAAAGATTTAGCTTTTTTAAAAAAAACTTTAATTTTATTACTAATTTATTTAAAGTATATATAAAATAAAATGTAAATATATTATATTTAAAGCAAAGGACTAAATAAAAAAAGAATTATTAAAAAAGTATATTTTATTATATATTATAATAGTAAATTTTGATATATTTATTAAAATAATATGAACGCTTTTTAATTAAAAAGCAGTTTATAGTAATAATACTTTTTTACTTTTATATTTCTTTTAATAATAACTCTTTTTAAATAATTACCTTTTTTATATTTTTATTATACTTATTTATATATATATAAAATTTAGACTATATATTAAGTCAATGAATTATTATTAAATTAAATTATATTAGCTTTTTTTAAATAAAAAAGCAAATAATTAACTATATTATTTTTAAAAATATTTAAATAACTTATAAAAGAAGTTTTAAAAAATTAATATAAAATATAATTATTTAAATAAAAATATTATATTTAATGATATTATTAAAAAAGTAGCTAATATTTAAGCTACATAGTTTATAAATAATATTAATAACTAAAAGTTCATTAATAATAACCTTTTAATGTAATTTTAAAAAATAATTTAAAATTAAAATATTAATATATTTAAATATATATTAATTATAATTAATCTAAGAAATTTATTTAAAAGTAAGGCGTTTATATAAGTAAGTAAAATAACTTTTTTATAAAACATTTAATAGCATTTATTATTAATAAAAAGTATACAAAATAGCTAATTTAAAAGTTTAAAAATGTTTAAAATATAATTAATAAATATTTTTCGTTATATAAAAGAAATAACTATTTTGCTATTTAATAAAAAAAAGTAATAAATAAAAAGCATTAAAATTATATTAAAAAGATATTTTAAATAAATAGTAATATAAAACCTAAATAAAGCAATTTATTTTATAAAGATTAATAATAATGCTTTAAAAACACTAATAAAAGCTCGCTAAATAGCTATATTTTATTTTTTTATATAATTAATAATAATAATTTTAATTATATAAAGATATGTCTCATAATATATATAATAAGTAAATATATAATATAATACCTTTATAATAATTATAAATATAAAAGGGATTTGCATATTCTTCTTAAAAGAAAATAGTAAATAAGTTTATATATTATCAATATAAATAGCAAATTATAAAAATTAAAAGACTTATTATAGTTAAAAAAAGTAGTTAGCAAATATAATTTTTATAAAATATTACTTTTAAAAACAATAAGGTAATACCCGGTATAATTATAAACGCCACTTTTATTAAACAATTTAAATTTCTATAAATATATACTAAATATTAAATATTCAGATAAAATAAATTTATATAATTTTTCTATTTATATTAAAAAAATATATTATTATCTTCTTATTATATTAAAACAGATATAATGTTTTATTTAGAATATATATAAATAAAATAATATCTTAATATAAAAGTAAATTTTTAGCTATATTTTTATATTTAGTTAATAACTTTATTTAAATTTTTATAAAATAATTTTAAAAATATTAAAAAAGTTTTAAAAAAGTTTTTAAACTTTTTATTTAAAAATCATTAATTATATTAATAAGCACTTAATAAAGAATATTAAATTAATAAATCCTTTTACTATACAAATATTTATATTTATATAAAACTGCTAAAACTATAGCCGGCAATATATAATATATAATTTAAAATTCCTTTATATAATACTAGTTTTTAACTTATAATTAATTTTTAATGTTATATAAAAGAGTTATAAAATAAAAAAAGTTTTAATTATTTAATAATAAAAACCAATAATAATATATATAAACTATTAATATTATAATAATTAAAAATATAGCTAAAATAATAATTATAATTATAGTAACGGCAGGTATTATAAAAACTTTAAAAACTATAAATACTAGTTTTTTAATTAATATAATAATAACTGCTTAAATTAATTAAACTTTTGTTTTAAAAGATAATTAAACTTTTGCTTTTAATATAACATATATAAATTATAATAAACAAAACATATTAAATTTATAAAAAAAGGCTGCTAATGTACTAACTACTTGTTAAAACAGCAATGCTATATTTATTAATAATATTTTAAATAAGCTAATTATAATAAATAAAAAACTGCTTAAGCAAACTATATAGCATTTTTAGCAAATTATAACAAATAAATATTACCTTTTTAAAAAATAAACAAATATTCTTTAATAAAAGTTAATAAAATTATATATTATTATATAATAAATATAATATTTATATATTTTATGTTTTTAAATAATAAAATTGTTAAAATACAAATATAAATAATATAAAAGATTTATTAAATAATAATAAAGAAAATATATAATCTCTCTTAATATGTAATATATATTAAAGAAATTATAATTGAAGTTAATTTTAAAAAATTATTTTAAATATAAAAATAATAAAGCTTTTAATACCCAATCTTTAATATTTTATATGAATACTTTATATATTAATAAAATATATATTAAATGTAGTAAAAAATTAAAATTTATATTTTTAAATATTATTATTATTAATTATATAATTAAAACTATTATATTATATATTATATTTATATTTATTTTATTTTTATTTTATATATAAAATATAAAAAGAATACTTATAATATATAATTATAAAGTATTATATAGCAGTAAGCTTTATAAAACCAAAGCTTTATTATTTATATTAAAAATTTAAATACTTTTTAATAAATAAGTTTATTTCATTTTTCAAAAATATGAAATATTAGTTAAAATTAAATATATTAAAAGAAATTAATAAATTTTATTATTATTATTAAATATATAATTTAGTATTTTTTAAAGTTTATATTTATGAAAAGAATTTGAAATGCTTTTTAATTATATTAAATTTATATATATTTAAGGTTTTTAAATTATATTATATATAATATCAAAATAAACTTTATATTAATAAATGTTTAAAATATAATAAAAACTATAAATGTTACTTATAATTAATCTTTATAAAATTATATTAGTTTATTAAAAAGTTTAAATGCTATTATATTTTATTAAAAAAAAACGTTTAAAACTTTTTATATAAGATTAGAAAATATTTATTTAAAAAGAATAACCTTTTTAAGTAATAATTAAAGTTATAAATAATATAATTAAATTATATAAATTAATTTTAATATTCTTTATTTTCAACGTTTCTTTATAAATATCAAAAGGTTTTCCACTAAAATTTGTAACTTTATAATAAGCTATAATAATATAAAATATTATAAAGGCGTTTTAAAAGTTAGTAGTTAAAAATAAATTAATAATATATTTAATATAAAAATTAGCTTAAGTATTTTTAAATAATTAGCTTTTCTTTTATAAAATAAACTATATATTTAATATAAAAAACATAAGTAGCAAGGCTTATATAAGGGTTTTGCAGTTAAGAAATATAACTTTATATTAAATTCTTTAAACAGTTTTTTAGTATTTAAGTTAAGTGTAATTTAATTTTATTATAAAATTAATATATAACTTATATTTGGAAAATAGCTTAAAAATTATAATTCGTTTTAAACCAAATTAGCTGATAATCCCTAATAAAGATATGCTTTTGCACTAATGATGAAAACGACTTTTAAATGTAAAGAATAAGTTAAAGATTTTTTAGCAATTAGTTTTTAATGTATTTTTATTATAATATAAAAAGAATAATTATAAATCTTTATTAAAGCTTTATTAAAATGAAGTAATAATTACTTTCGAAAATTCATTTAAAAAGTTTAATAACTTAGAAACTTCAAGCTATATAACTTTAAAGTTTATAACAATATAGAATTTTTTTAAGTTTAGAATTATAAAAGAGATTAAATGTAAAATAAAAAAGCTATATAAAAAGTTATATTTTATTATTATAAACTATAATAATAATTAAAAAAAGTTATATAATTTCAAATTATATAAAAAGCAAGTCAGTAATTATTAATTGTTTTAAGTTTATTTTATATAAAGAAAATAATTTGAAAATTTAAAAATACTATACAAGTATATTTATAATTTAAAACAATTTTCAAATAGCTTATTTTATATAAGTTATTAAACTTTTATATAAAATAGCAAAGGCTGAAATATATTAATAAGTAATATATTATAAATATTATATTAAGCATTTAAGTATAATTATTTTAGCTTATAACTTATAGCATTTAATATTAAGCTTAAAGCAAAAATACTTTAAAATTATAACTATATAAATAAATAGTATTTTACTAATTAAAACATTAAAATTATTAATATTAAAAGAATTAAGGATTTATAGAAAAGGAATATTCTATAAGCTAAAGATTGCTTTAAAAAAAAGTATTATTTGATTTTAATAAAATAAAAGCAATTATTATAGCAAAAAATGAAATTAACTTTTAATAAAAAAGCTAAAGGGAAAATATTTTCTTTATAAATATTAAAACTGCAAATTATGCTTAATTATACCTAGAATAATATGATTAAAATGTATATTTAGCATTTATTTATTAACCTAAAACAATATTAAACTTATTTATAGTTGCTTAAGTT
Organism: Diaporthe aspalathi; assembly: GCA_001447215.1. Lineage (NCBI taxonomy): Eukaryota > Fungi > Ascomycota > Sordariomycetes > Diaporthales > Diaporthaceae > Diaporthe > Diaporthe aspalathi. The sequence continues at coordinate 5,904 of LJJS01000609.1, forward strand.
TAAAAGCTTATAAAAGATAATTATATAAAGTTAAACTAATAATTTTAATAGCAAACTAATAATTAAAAATAAATATTGCAATATTTCTTTTAAACTTAAACAATGCTAAATTAATAAGTTTTAGAAATGACCTTTTTATTAATATTTAGAGTTTTAGCTTATAAATTAGCCTTTTTATTATTTTAGTTTTTTAAAATTAAATATATATTAATTCAAGTAAAAGATTACTAATAATATTATTTATTAGTTATTAATAAAATATAAAAAAGTAATTAAAATTATATTGGCTTTTAAGATTTATAAACTAATTAATAAATTTAGTATCGAAATTATTATTATAGCTATACTTTGTTAAATTATATAGCGCTTAAATATATTTAAAATCTTTTTAATTATATGTATAAATTTATACCTTTTATATAAATGCTTTATTAAACTTTAAATAATAAAAAAGAAATATTAAATAATAAATATAATAGCTTTCTAATAATTATATAAAAGGAGGGAAATTTTAAAGATTTAATAAATTGCAAAAAACTATAACCTAACTAATATATTTACAAAGAATATGCTATTTAAAGATAGTTATTCTTTAAAAACTAATTGAATTAATATATACTATTAAATTCATATTTATATTTAAACAAAATAAATAAACCCTTATATTTAAAATGTAATATAATTATTATAAATTTAAAGTATTTTTATTTAGTATTATAAATATTTTAATAACTTTTTAATTATATATTATAAAAACCTGAAGTAATTATATTAATATTTATATAATTATATATTTAAATGATATTTTAGTTTTTTTTATAATTAAAAAGAAATTGTAAAACATATTTTAATATTATTATTAAATAATTATCTAATATAAACCTATATATTAATTTATAAAAATATATTTCTTAAAAGAATTAAAATTAAATCATTTAAATTTATTATAAATTAATTAAAAATAAAAATAAACTTTTAAATAATTTAAGATATATAAAAATAACTTATTTTAAAAATATTTTTAAAGCTTTATAACTTTTATTACCGCTTTATTAAAACATATTTAAATATTATATAATTTTTAAAATTTTAATTAAAACAATAAAATATAAATAGGGTTTTAATAAATTTAATATATATAGCTTTAAATACACTTAAGCTTAATTTACTTTTAAAAAACTAAAATTTAAGGTTTAAAAAATAAAAAATAATATATTAAAATAAATTGAAATTAAAGTTAATTTTTAATAATTAATATATAAAAAAAAGTAAATTTAATATTTAATAGTATTTTAATTCTATTTATTTAGTAATTTAAAAGTAAAGTAGTTTATATATAATAAAAAGCTTAATATTGTTATAAAAAGCTTTAAATATCAATATTTAAAAAGTATTCAAAAGCTTATTATAGTTTTAATAAATTATTATAATTTTAAAAAGTTTATAAAATAAAAAAAATTAATATAAAAGTAAATTTAAAAGCTAATATATTTAATGAAGTTTAATTTTATTATTAAATATTATTGAAAGAAAATAAATTTAATTAATATAGTTTTAAAAAAGGTTAATTATATAATAGAAAAAGCTTTTAAAAACTTAAATTAGCTTTTTCTATAATAATTAAAAATAGCTATAGCTATAAAAGTAAGTTTTTATTAAATAAAAGCTAATGTAACTTTATAAATTTATTATAATAGCAGTTTATTATTAAAGTTTAAGTTTATACGTATATTTTAAATATTAATATAATATCTTAAAAGCCTTATATTTTCCTACTAATGTTAATTTATAACATTAAAAAGAAAATTAAATATTTAAATTTAAATATCTTTTTTTAAAAAAAACCAAATAAAGGTAATTAAAAATAATTATATAATTTAAAATAAACTATATTATTATAAAAGTTATATATTTATATTAAAATAAAAAACTATAAAATAAAAGATTTTTATAATATATTATTTAATAAGTATTAAAGAAAATATATATTAAAAGCTTAATTAAAAAGAAATATAATACAATATATATGCTTTTATATAATATATTAATATAACTTTATTATATATTATTAATTATATAATAAACTTATTTTATTTTTATTTTTAAATATAAAATTAAAAAGATTATTTATAAACTTTATTATTAAACTTTTAATAATATTAATAAATAATAAATAATTAACATTATTTTTATAATTATTAATTATGTTTTAAAAATATGTATTTTCTTTATAACTAATACAATAATAAATATAATTAAATTAATAATACTATTTTATAAAAAAATATAATAAATTATAAAATAATATTTATAAAGTTTTTTTAATAAATATTATATAAATTTAAAAAAAATAAAATATAATTTATAATTATATTTTAATTATAAAATAATAAATAAATTAATAAATTATATTAAATATTAAAATAATACTTATATAATTTTATTATTATAAGTAATTAAATTAATTTATTTTATTATATATAATATATTTTATATATAATTTAATAATTAATATTATTATAAAACTATCTTTATTTAAAGCTATATATAAATATAAATTCTTATTTTTCATACTATAAAAATATAAAATAATTAAAAATAGTATTTTATAAAAAAGGGTATTACCTAGTTATATAAAGATAATTAAATTTAAAATATTATAAGACATTTTTTAAAGCTAATAAAATTAAGTAGTAAAAATATAAATAAATGCTTATAATTTAAAACATACCTTTATATATTTTAATATTATATAGTAAATTATACTATTAATTAGGCACTTATATTTTAAAAACAAAAAGCTAGCCTTTTAGCATATAAAACATTTTTAAATAATTCTTTAAAAAAACTAAATATATTAATTAATATTATAAGAAAATGCATTTAAATTTATAATAGTTTTTATATCAGCCTATTAAAACTATAATATATTTAAAAAAAATAGTTTTTTCATAAAAGAGTAAAAAATATTAAATTTTTTAAAAAGAAAGTTAAAGTAATTTAAAATTATTAAATTGAAAGAAAGATTAGTTGTTGTTTAATAAAATAAAAAAAACTATATTAATTAAAAACAAATAAGAAACTAATAAAAAATAAAAAAGCAAAAATAAAAATATTAAAAGAATAAGCTAAATAAAACATTAAAAAAGTTATAATAGCTATAAAATAAGGGTATAATAATTTAAATATAATAACAAATAAAAATAAAAACTTTATAAAATATAAAAATAGCAAAATAACTTAAAGCTAAAATATTAAAGTAATTAAATAATAATATTTAACAAAGTAAAAAATATTTATAATTGTAATCTAAAATTGAAAAAATATATAATAACTTTAAAATTATAAATAAAAACTATATATATATATATAGTACTAATAAATTCAATTAATAATAAAAGTAATATAACAATTAGTTAAACAATTATAAAATATTAAAATATAAAAAGGAAACCTAAGATTTAAAAGTGTAAAGCTAAGCTTTAGTAAAAATTAAAAATATCCTAAATATTACCTTAAATTTACTTTAAAACTCTTTTATTAAATAAACCCTTTATTAAAATTATTACAAAATTATTTTTATAAATAAATTATTAAAGAAAGCTATTTATATTTTATATATTATTTTTTATAATAATAATATATAAGACTTTAAAAACTTTTAAAAGGTTTTATATTAAAATATACTAATTAAAAAACCTATTATTAGTTAATATAATAGAGAACGTTAAATGCTAATTTATTATTATATTTTTTAAAATATTAATTTAAAAAGCTGTTTCTGTTTTATTTTTAAACTTTAATTTGATTAAATGTATTAAATATATATAAAATAAGGCTTAAAAGCAAATAAATAAAGCTTATATTTATATTAATAACAAAAGTTATAATTCTTTTAAGTTTTATTTTAAATTTAAAACCTTATTTTTTATAAATTATTTAAAAATCTTTTTTTAAAAGACTACTAAACTTATATATATAAAATGTAAATTAATAATATTATTTATAATTAAAAAGTCATTTTAAATATAAAATAAAAATAAAAATATAATATTTAAAACAATATAATAAATATTAAATAATATAATAAAATATATTTATTTATAGAGAAAATATAATAAATTAAAATTTAATATATTATTAAAGATTTATATATATAGATATTATAAAAAAGAAATATATAAATTATATTAACTTATATTTTTTAATATTTAGTAAATATAATTAGCTAATAAATAAAGCTAAAAATATTATTTAGCGCTAAAATTTAACTAATAATAAAGTATAACTAATAAACTTTATTATTAATAAAGCAATTTTTATAGCTTTAGCTAAATAATATATAATATAATTAAACAAAGAAAATTACTTTTTTTTATTAATATAAGTTAAAGTATAAAAAAGCTTTAAAACTTAAATATACCTAAGCTAATATAAAATATAGCTGCAAATATAATATATTATAAAAAGAAAGTTTAAATTATTATTATTAAAATATAAATAAATAAAAACTAAAAATTAAGGCTTAAGCAAAAAGCTAATAATAATAGAAACTTATAATACAAGCTATAAATTACTAATTGATTATAAATTAAAAAAAGCTTAAGTATATATAAAATGTTTAACAAATAAAGAAAGTTTAAATTTAATAAAATAAACTAATTATAATTATAATAAACTTTTCAATAAATTATATTAACTTAAGGAAATAATAGCTTTTTAAAAATAAATTAAAAGAATTAAATATTAAGCAAACGTTTAATTTTAAAAATAACAATATAAAAGCTTAAAAAATAAAAAATAAATAAAATAAAAAATATATATATAAAAAAGTAAAAAGCTTAATACCCTTTGATTATAATAAGTTAATATAAAATATACTTTAGCTAACAAACCTTTTAAAATTAAAATTTAACAAAATAAATATATTAAATATCTTTTTATTATTAACAAATTGCAAAAGTCTTTTATTATTAAAAAAACAAAATATAATTGAAAGTAAGTATAAAAAAAATTAAAAAGAATAATTTAAAACTAGTAAAATAAAAACAAAGTTTTAAATTAATATTAAATAGCTTATATACGCCGGAAATAATTACTAGCAGTACTTACAGCATACCTAAAAGTTAATTAAAAAGAAAAGTATAAAATATAATTAATACAGCTAAAATAACTATATATGAAATATATAAAACGGAGCTAAAAGCGCTATAAAGACTTAGCTTTAAAAAAGGAAAATAATTATAACATTCTTTTACTTTAAATGTATTATAAACCCTAGCGCCTTATAAAAAACAGCGTTTAAAACCCTTGTAAGCAAAAAAGTAAAAAGGGGTAACATATACTTTTATATTATTAATATATAAAGAATACTGCACTTTTTTAACCTAACTTTTTAATATATTATGCCGAGCTTAATTGCACCTTATATAGATTTTTTAAAACTTTAATTATTTTTATAATATAATATTACAATAGTATTAATTATTAATTATTATTTTTAAATGTATTTTACTTTTTTACTTACTATTAAAAAATATAAATTATAATAATTATATATAATAAACTTTATATTTAAATATAATTTATTAAACTTGTTTATTAAATAATTAAATTTAAAACCTCTTTCTAATGTTATTATTAATATTTTTAGCTTTAATAATTACTTTTATAAAAATTAATATTAATGTTATTTTTAATAGTATTGTTAATAATATAGCTAATATAAATATTATAATTTATTTAAGCTATTTTATATTAATTTAAAATGAAAAGCTTATATTAAAAAGCTTTTTAATAATACATTGTTTTATTTAAGTATTTAAAAGGATTTATTATATTTATAAATTATATTATATATAAAATAAGTATTTTATATATATTAGTTTTATAAAGGTCTTTTTATTTATTAATTAAATATATATAATAAAGCTTTAGTGTTATTAAAATAAATAAAATAATTTATAATATTAATATTTTAAGACTTATTTTTATTAAATAATATCTTTTTTAATATTTATATTTAATTAAATTAAATATATTTAAATTTAAATAAATATATTTATTATTTAAGTTATTTCTTTATATAATATATTTAAATAAGCTATTAAAATTATTTTAATTACTAAAGCTTTAAATATTGAGAATATTAATAAATCATTTTTATTTAAGTAATGTAGGCTTTAAAAAAATATTATTATTATTATATATAATTTTAAAATGAGTTAATTTTATAGTATAATTAAAAGATTTATTTTTAATTTAATTGCTTTTGCAAAATTCAAATATTAACTGAATAAAAGAATTATAAATTAATTAAAATATAATTATTATATATTTCTTTTCTAAGAAAAGAAGTAAACACTCCCTAATTATATAAGCTTTTGCTTATATAATCAGCTTATATAATACTATAAT